>CM046030.1:60511716-60566716 GCA_025215565.1 Flaveria ramosissima
GAATCTGAATCGCTGATGAACTCCGGTGATCTGATAATTTCACTTGATTTTGTTATAGGAAAAGCGGAAGTATCTTCTCCGGCGACGGAGTCGAACATTACGACGGTTGATTTGTTAAGCAAAATCAAATCTCCGGTGCCGATGTAGGAAAAATGTCAAAATATAGAGGAATCGATTAATCATCTTCCTCAATACGTTAGGTTAAACTCCTTCTGTAAACCTAACGATTCAGTTAAGAAATCTGTTTCATCGTCAAAATGAAAGACATCACGAATGACGATCTTCTGCAGGGAACCAAGAGCTACAAAGTGGAGTATAACACTCGTTGGAAACCCCCTCGTGCGCCATCGCAGCCGATCACCGTTGTATCACCACCGTCTTCTGCCTATCACTATCGGCGGAAGGAATGTGGCCGCCACCACCAGCCCCATCTCTTTCTCTCTTTCTCTCTCTCTCTAAAGTATCCTTTCTCTCTCTAAGTTTGTGTGTTTGTCATGGTGTATGAAGTTGGTGTGAAGTACGGCTAGGGGTATTTTGGTCATTTAACATGCACTTAACACTTATCTAACAAAAAATATTAACAACGTTAGTAAAATGGACTGAAATAGAAACGATTTGTAAACTCAGGCCAATAATAGAGATAAAATAAACGTTGGTACTCAAGTGGAGACAATTTACAAAACACAGGGTCCAAAACCTAGATTAACTCTTATTTTTAATTTCAATAGTGATGTTACAAAAATAGGATTACACTATTTTAACACAAATGGTACATGAGCAACACTAGTTACATTAATGTACTAATGTAACATTATGTAATTTGTTGATGTTACTTAGTGTTACGTTATATAAACAAGTGTAACACTAATATAATAAGGTGTAAAGTCATGTAAATAGGTGTAACGTAAATGCAAATAGATCGTTTACTGATACATCTTGTAATTCACCTCATAATTATAATTAATTTATTTAAAACCTACCAACAATAGCACAATCATTATAACAAACAAACGGTTTTATACTAATGTAAACCAATGTAAACTAATGTAAACCAATATTAACCAATGTAAAACAATTTGTAAAACAAATGCCATTAAACCATGTAACTACACCTCTATAGTTTTAGAAACCTAAGAACCAAAACGACATTAACCCATGTAACTACACTACCGTAATGAAATTTAAATATTGTAATTAAAGCCACATTAACAAGACTACAAAAATGTAACAAAACATTCATCATTGTAATTACACTATTGTAACAAAATTAACCCAATAAATATATATATATATATATATATATATATATATATATATATATATATATATATATATATATATATATATATATATACACCATTGTAACATATAAAAACCACTAAAAATACAATATAATACAATAACATCAAGATATTAGACCACTGCAAATTACACCATTGCAAAAAGCAAACAAAAAAAAATAAAATCACACCACTACAAAAACAAAAAGTACTAGTGTTACAATACAATATACCTAATTTATGGTATTACAGTGACAAGTTATTACATTATATTGCAGTATTATACTACTGTAATCTAAAGCATGTAACTTAGTGTTACATTAATATAAATAAGTGTAACACCACTATAAAAAGGTGTAACATCAATGTAAACCACGTAACATAGAATATTAAAAATATGCATCAATATACCCAGATCTAAAAATAACAAAAATGTAAAAACATAGAAATATTAAACAAATAAGACTAACAAAAATGCATAAAAAATGCATCATTGTAAGTTGAAATATATGAATATCTACTTTAAAACATTTACAACCAGAAATCTACAAAAATATACATCAAAACCACACCTGTGACACCCTACACTTATCCCATATCGGCCGTGGACAGGAGAGATTCCTGGTTCATAAGGAATGTATGGCCTCTAATATCAACAACGCGTTTTGGGCGTATTGGCTGTGGATGAGAGGAGAACTCCACAGTTAAGCGTGCTCAGGTGGGAGCAGTCCAGGGATGGGTGACCTCCCTGGGAAGTTTTCACCCGGGCAACCAAAAGCAAATTCGTGAGCTCCTCGTGGCAAAGCGGACAATATTGTTGGCGTGAGGGGCCGGGTGTTACAGAATGGTATCAGAGCCACTCTTGTGTCGTTCGAGATGTGGGACATACCTCACCAAGGATGATGACTTCTCGGGCTCATTGAGGACGATGAGTCCAAACAGGGGGTGCTTGTGACACCCTACACTTATCCCACATCGGCCGTGGACAGGAGAGATTCCTGGTTCATAAGGAATGTCTGGTCTCTAATATCAACAACACGTTTTGGGCGTATTGGCTGTGGATGAGAGGAGAACTCCACAGTTAAGCGTGCTCAGGTGGGAGCAGTCCAGGGATGGGTGACCTCCCTAGGAAGTTTTCACCCGGGCAACCAAAAGCAAATCCGTGAGCTCCTCGTGGGCAAAGCGGACAATATTGTTGGTGTGAGGGGCCGGGTGTTACAAAACCACTAAAATCTACAAAAATACATCAAAATCACACCATTAAATTACAACATGAAATCATCACCACCGCACCCACATTTCCAATCACTTGAAAACGATAAAACAAATCACAACCACCTAAAAATACTAACCCTCCACTCCTAAAACTCATCGATGGTTCCAGATCTAAATAAAATGCCAAAGGTTTTAGGCAACAATTACATGGTGGGGTAAAAGGTTGTGGTCTTGGGTCAATAAACATCGTTGTTGTCATTATTGTTGGTGTTGGGGGAAGATGGGGAAGACTATGAACATGATTTTTTTTCTGACCTCTTGAAGATTGAGAGATTAGTTTGAGGAAACAAGGGAAAGAAAATACATAGATCAAAACCCTAATTCAAAAAAATATAAAGTAAATATACATGTGGATCAAGGGATGGCTCCTTCGGGCCTGTTACACCAGTGATGGCTACTTTGACGGGCCAAGGAGATTCGTGATGACAATAACGTCAATGGGGTATGAATGTTTGGCAACATATTGGATACGATCCGGATGATATGTGGTGGTGTGATTCAAGAACAGATAAAAAAGATTTATGGAGGTGATGAAGGTTGGATGGATTGAACTTCATTGATTTTGTGGGTTTTTATCAACATAAAGAGAAAAGTACTGACATGATTCAGAAAAGTACAAAAAGAAAATGACCTTATTGACCCTGATATTATCAAGACCATTAATTTGGAATTTGGAATATTTTATAATATATCAATGTTTGTGGTAGAATATATAACTATATATATATATATATATATATATATATATATATATATATATATATATATATATATATTATATAGGGTTAGGATCATTACAGAACCACTATTTATTTGCAGAATCACAGAACCATTGATTTACATAAATGTAAATTAAGTCGTGTGATACCTGAGTTGTTTTACATATGTATATATCAAATGTGAACAATAAATTATGTAAAACAACTGAATATCTTCAGCTTTAACTTACATTTATGTAAATCAATGATTTATAATTTACATTTATATACTAAGATGGTACAATTAGAAACACAACTATCTTTCCCAAACCCTCATCTCTATAGTTGGCCTAATGCATGCATCAAGAAGGATAAATTTTCCTCTATATAATGATAAGGTAACCATATATTATACCTATGTGCTTTCTCTTATTCGTGTGTACACATAATTTGGATCTACTGTTGTTAAGGTTAGTGTCCTTTAATTTAATAGTAAAGGTTGTTTGTGTTTCATATAAGTCAATTGATATTAATCTTATGTATTTAACTGTATATTTTAAGATGCTAAGCTGAATAGAAGGTGGTTTCGATCGAGTTATAGGGTTTCTCCATATGTTATAAATTGCATAGTAGCTAGACCAAATTAGAGAAAGATCCACCTGTTATTACTGTTTTGGAGAGTGGATGTTTCAAACACCTTTAAGCTTTTAGAATTAGCATTGATAAAGGATTTTCCTGATGTATACGTTGTTGATGTGTTTACCTTTGCAAGAACTATGGCTGATATTATTTAGCTCATCGCCAACCTTTACCAATGCAAATTAATATTACTGAATTTACATCTAAAAAAACCCATGGTAATCACTACAGGCACTCAAACATCCTATGATTGCTTGACAACTTTTAAAAGATTTTTAGACAAGTCTTTTGGTAATATTCAAATATATTTAATTGTATATTTGAGGATGTTCAGCTAAATAGCAGATGGTTTTGGTCGTGTGCGAGTACGTGCGCTATGAAGTTAAGTTGTTTTCATGTGTTGTTCATGTTCTGCTGTGACTTTTCTTTTGTTATAGTAGTGTAGTTGGCTTTTGGTTCTTTTCTAGAGTTGGATCTCAGTTGGCTTGTGTTGTCTTTGTAATTCTTTTGGTTTATGTTGTTTCGGATGGAATCTAGCTTCCTGTTTTGCATATTCCAGTTGCTATTAGTATCATGACATTAGTAGTTAATTTGACATGCTTGAGCTGATCTATGTTAGGTTTTCCCTTTTATTTTGCAAGTAAGCGCTGTCTAATATGTATGATGTTAACTCTTATGTTACCGAATCAGCAGCTATGTTTGCACCAAGGCAAGGACATAACAAAGGATTGGAGATCACAATGCTAACAATTCTATTTGGAAAGCCAATGACAGTCGTTCCGATTGATAATGTCGTAATTCCTAGGTACTTCTTTGTTGTTGTTTCACATACTGCGGCATGTTTTTTAATCCACGTTTTACAATTTAAAATGAAGCCACTATGTCTTGCCGCCGCAATGCGTGACAGTGGTCATCAACTAGTTGACTTTTAAGCATTGAATTATGCCACATGCTCATACAAACCCTATATTTCTCACAAAAATGAAGCATATAGTCGAATGTATGCATGCCTAAAATAGCAATTTCATGGTTGTAATAATTACTTGGGGTAAAAATTAACCTTGATTGTATGTATTTTAAGCTACCATGCAAACAAATCAGTTCATATATGAAATAACAACTATTCATATGTGAAGTAATTTTAATGAGTAGTTTCATTATAAAAGTTGTGTAAAAACATAAATTAAATTTGAAAAAATAGCACTAATTTATAACGAGAAACAAAACCTAGCTAAATTTCGGCTATACTTGCGATATTTCACATGTATGATCAAATTTTTAGTAACCGCAAAGAAAAAGAATTCAACAAAAAAGCAAAGAGTTAATCTCGGTTTTCGTCCCTGAGTTTTATAAATTGTCTCCACTTGAGTACCAACGTTTATTTTGTGTCCATTATTGGCATAAGTTTTGCAAATCATTTCTATTTTCGTCCTTTTAACTAACGGTGTTAACATTTTCTGTTAGATTTTTTAAAAAAGACCAAAATACCCCTAAGGGCTATAAAAATATCACCATGTCACTTTTCAATTCCTTCTCCACATCACCACACACCTTCGCCACCACACACCACATACCACCGCCACCACACACCACTGCCACCACACACCACACACCCACCGCACCTCACACCACCGTACCACCGCCACCACACACCACTAATTTCCCAAATTTAGTACCATCTGATCAGACGACTTTAACCTTCTTTTAACATTTTCTTTCGCCATCATCGTGTTAACCCTAGCGAATCTCCCAACGTCCCTCAAGAAATCAAGCAATTTGACATCCTTCCACCAGTCCTTATTGTTCAACACAACAACCGAATCGTTAAATTCATCACTTTGATTGAGAAGAATCTTGACAATTGTATCTGAGATTCCTTAAATGTTTCATCCAAGGGTTTGGGGGTCGAGTTCAGGGCGTTCGAGGGACTTACCGGAGGGGTCGTCGACGCGGCCAGTGGCGCCGCCGATGAGGGCGACGACAGAGTGGCCGCAGCGGAGGAACCACGAAAGGACGATGATGCCGAGGTGGAGGCTCTTGGTGGTGGGGTCGAAGCCGCAATACACTCGAACAAATGAATTTGAGCAAATTGTTCGGAGGTTTTCGCCGGTGAGGGAGTCCAGTAAGCCTCTTTCTTTGAGGGTTTCGATGACATTGGGGCGGTGATGGTGTGACTGTTGTGGGGTTGATTGGGGTGAGATGGAGCAAAGGTTACGAGTGAATGGGTGATGCCGGAGACGGTGGTGGTGAAGGGCTCCAGTGACGGTGGTGGATGGGGTGAAGGGGGATTGAAGTAGAGAGGAGAATGAGGTTCTGTAATTGGTGTGTGGTGGCGGTGGTTTGTAGTGCTATGAAGAAAGAAGAAAGAGGGCGAGTGTGAGAGAAAGTGAGAAGTGAGGTGGTGATATTCTTTTATAGCCCTTAGGGGTATTTTGGTCTTTTTAACACTTAGTTAACAGAAAATCTTAACACCGTTAGTTCAAAGGACAAAAATAGAAACAATTTGCAAAACTCAGGCCAATAATGAAGACAAAATAAACGTTGGTAGTCAAGTGGAGTCAATTTGCAAAACTCAGGGACGAAAACCGAGATTAACTCAAAAGCAAATTACGTGGGATGTCGCTTTAGGAGGAAAACATATATTATTATCTATGCTATAATTTTTTTTTATTTAAACATTTTTGTAAAAAAAGTATTTCTATTAATCTCTAATATAGTGATATGTATCTGGTATAATGAGGAGATTAGAAAGTTAACCTTACTAAACCAAACTATTTAAGTGGTTGATCTATTGGTGCTTTTTAATTTTTAATGTGAAGCGGATTAATTTTTTTAAGTGTTAATATCACTATCTTAATAGTCAAGGCCAAGACTAGGATATTTGAGCGAAACTATAATCAATATTATAGCTCTAAGGTTGAGATTTTCCATTTAAATACAGTTTTATCAATTTTTAAATCAAATAAACTTTGTACATACTTTTTTAAATAAAAAAGGGTAATATTTTAATATAAAGATTTTAATAACATTAGTTTAAGTATAATATTGATGTATTTGAAAAAAAGCAATGCCTTTTTAACATAAAAATGTTTATGCAAACATGATTAATTACAATATTGTGTCTACACTAAATCTGGATAAGCAAACAGGAATTAAAAATTATAGGTTCAAGGTTGAGTTTTTTTTTTTTAAATTTTTTTATCTGAATGTAGCTTTGTTAATTTTTAATCAAATAACTTCTATATATACTTTAATAATTTTGTTAAGAAAAGTTCATATCATAAAATCAGTTTATTCTTATTATTTAAGTACATTACTGATATTTCTAAAAAAATTTAACAAATAAAAAATATAGATTCAACATAATTACAATGTTGTGTCTAAGGCAAGTACACACGTACTTCTAAATTAGGTACACTGTACACGTACTTCTAAATTAGGTACGACAGTGTAAATCACATTATAATTGTGCATATAAGTCGTTCATGTTTGACGAAAGAAGGATTGCATTGTTACAAATTGCAATAGGTGTCTAACATATTATAACACTATACCTAAAACCAATTATGTAACAACAATAGCGTGTCTAACATATTATAACACATTAACACTATACCTAGAACCAATTATAATTTTAAGAAACAAATATCATCATTCAATAATAAACGTGTCACATCATAGAGTATATATATTCTCATTAGCCTCTATTATTCCTAAATGTCTTTTGGCAGTGTTAGGGACATAATAGTAGGTCTAGAAGATTTTCATATCTTTGAGTTGTCTATATTTGAGCGAGAATTTTAGACGCACCGTAGGAATTTTAGAGAAAATCCGATCTAAACGTTACGGTTTGGTCTAACCGTGACCGTTAGGTCACGTGTCGAAAGTAACCGTTATGTATGGGCCAAACCGTAATGGTTAGGCTTCAGATAATGTTTTAACACATCGGGATTGAGTTAATTATTGGGGGTATGAGTGTATTAGGTGTTCGTTTTTTTAGAGTTGGGTTTTAGGGTTTTGGTGGTGGTTTATATGTTACGGTTTGGGCAAACCGTGACATATTGAGTTTAATATTTAATTTTTTTAATCATACTTGTTTGTGTTTATTTTTATTTTATCACACGGTTGAACCTAATCGTGACATACGAGTTTGTGTTTTGTGTTTATTTTTATTTTATCATATTACGAGTATTTTTTTGGTTTGATCGGCATCGCTTAGACTCGTCGAAAACACTAAAAACGAATATTGACATTATCACAAACATCGGTTGTGTTTTTTATTTTATCATATTATTAGTTTGTGTTTTGTGACGTTACGAATTTATATATAAAAACCGACATAGAAATTATCATAAACATTATATGCAATTACATAACAAGTTGGTTCATACATTATCAAAATTACAAACATTGTTTATAATTACCATTACAAACAACAAAACAAACACAACCAAATATAGAAGCCATCATAAATACAACAAAAACATTATAACTAAAACTACATATATAAATATAAAAAGAAAAGAAAATACAAACAAAATATCTATCTAACCCGCCATGTCAGCATCTCCGGTCTGACCTGACCCGCCTGTGCCATAGGTGCTAGCATCGTCATGCCCTAACCGTCTGGGTGGTTGTGACAACAACGATGTACCGGAGGCCGCATAGTCTGCGACCATGTGCTGTATGACCCACTCCATCATATCCCCCATATGCGTGAGCCGGTCGTCCATGCTGGTGATCCTGGCCTGCGTCTGCTAAAGCATATCAACTATATGAGCAGGCAACCGCACGACATGGTACACGGGCTGAGGATGCTGCGTCGGGTCCTGGTCGTCCGGCGGATGAATGAGCTCATCCTCCCCGCCACCAACCGGCTGGTGAACAGGCCGAACCTGGACCTCGGCCCCTGCCAACCCGGGGGGGGGGGGGTCGTCCACCAACGGCTCGGGCACCCATGCAACAAGGTCATGGAATCTCTGCACCAGGTGCCACGTGTCGTCCCCAAACCTCCAGACGATCCTCATCTCGGCGGCGGTGGCCTGTCCCGACAGGCGCACAGGAGTTGTAGGTAGTGGAAGCTGGGACATGGCATGCTCATATCCCAAGCCCCGAGTGATCTGCGCCACGATGCTGCCGCCTACTAACGCCCCTCGCGCCTACCTGTGATAGTAGCTGGTAAAGTAATCCGCAAGAGCATGCGCGAGGTGGCAATGTTGGTGTGTGAGTAGACACCGAAGAAAGAAGAGGTTGGCGGTGTTGACCCTGTCGGTCCCCGCTCCACGTCCAGCGACCGACCTGGTGATCAATTGGTGAATGTAACGATAGAGAGGGTCTCGTATGTGAGAGACCCTCGAAGCGCCACTGTACGGTCCGTCCCCAATCGCTGGCCACCAGACCTGATCTGCGTCATCAGCCCCTCGAATCAAAGCCGTGGTGTAGATCGGCTCTCGGGTCTCCTCCTCGATGTAGAGGCCGCTGACGACAATGAACCTCCTAAGAGACATGCGCTGTTGACCCTGTCGGTCCCCGCTCCACGTCCAGCGACCGACATGGCGATCAATCGGTGAATGTAACGATAGAGAGGGTCTCGTATGTGAGAGACCCTCGAATCGCCACCATACGGTCCGTCCCCAATCGCAGGCCACCAGACATGATCTGCATCATCGGGCCCCCCGAATCAAAGCCGTGGTGTAGATCGGCTCTCGGGTCTACTCCTCAGTGTAGAGGCCGCTGACGACAGCGAACCTCCTAAGGGACATGCACTGCAGGACGCCAAACATCCTAAAAGAAACCTCCGCGTCCGTACAACCATCAAGCTTCCTCCAGTGTGGATCTACTGCATCGAGCGGAATACATATGTCTAGATTTAAACTTTTAATGAAAAATATGCATCATGTGACAATGGTAAAAATGTATTTCAAGTATATATTACCTTCTCGGAAGTATACCTCCAAACGACAAGCATATGGTCGTGGACAACTGGTGTCCACATGAACCCCCTGACTCCTGAATCATTTCTATTTTCGTCAACTCTTATTCAAGGAGGCTAATGCAAAAAATAGATACCTTATAATGCAATTTTGAAAACAATTGCAGTCGATGGTCTTTTTTAATCATCACACGGGACACCTCGAATGTTTTACAAATTTCAACCTCGAGTGTGTGCAACGTATTATTGGTCCCTGTGAGGTAACTCTTGAAGTTGGCATGTTGCCCCTCAACCCTATCAGTTGTATATTCACCAAAGTTGAGGCGGTCGTACATCCAACAAGTAACAAATTTTTCTTTGTACGACACCAACCAATTATTCCAAATATATTCCCACACCTCTGAAAGAAATAATAAATTTTATAAAATGAACAAATAGATTATTAGAGTTAAAATAACTATGAAACTCTTACCATGTTTACCATCTTCATTTAACTTTTCTTCCATCTTCATGCAATTGTAATCGTACAATGCCTCTGTGGGAGACAAACACAGGACCTTCCACCAGTATGGAAAATCCTTCCACATGTCGGCTTTGAAAAGGATGTTCCACCTTCTCTTGATATTCTCCCTAACGTGCCACCTGTATAGATTTTTAGTAGCACTCGGGAACACTGTGTCACACGACCTCATCAGGTCCAGGTCCTTATCTGTGACAATAATGCGGGGCTCCACACACCCGTCGAGCATATCTCTGATCCGCTCCAAGACCCATGTGAAGTTGTCCTGTCGTTCCCTCGATATAAATGTGTGCGCAATACAAAACGACTTCGACGTCGACGTAGCGCCAATAACCTGAACAAACAGAATGTTGTACATATTGGTCTTGTACGTTGTCTCTATCAACATCACGTGCGGGAATACGCACCACATTTTGTATGAGGTAGGATGACAAAATAAAACATATTCCATGACCTTAGTTGCTGGATTCTTCCGTGTTTTCAAGTTCCCGTATTGGTGTCGTGCCTTTTTTCCCCTCAGCCCTAAACTTTGATGTCAGATTGTATATGTCCTAAACAACACATGCGCTGTCGGGAAACTGCTCCCTTACGGCTGAATTGATGTGTCGTGGCCGCACGTGCTGCCTGTGTAACTTCTCGACAAGATCAATTTCTTATGTGAATATCTTCCTAAGATGCTTGTGGCCCTCCTCGTACACAACAGGATCGTGGTTGTGCGTCTCGTTTCTCACCTCCAACATCCAACTGTCACTCTTTTCCACGTACTTCCCAAGGATTTTAAAGGACACCCTTTCTTTATTCTCCTAGTACACCTGCTTGTGCCAGTGAATTTAGGTTCACCGCTACGATTGCATAAAAGTTCCATATCCTTTTTTCGTGACCGACCCACCACAATGACGCACCCATGCTCGCGTCCTCTCATTTTAGCCCACTTCTCCAAATCCTCATGAGAATCAAAATGCTGAAAAAGTTATAAAGCAAGACATAAAAAACAATATATAAAACAAATAAGTAAATAATTTAAACAAACAAATGAAAAGTCTTCATACTTTGTCAGTTTTATAAGAAATCATAGCCTTTTTATCCGATCTTCATCCCCATCGTGTTGCGTGGTGTCCCCATGGTTTTCTTTGAGGTGAACCGAACCGTCACTCTCATTTGTGTCATTCCCATTAAAAGTATCCGACACATGTGTAATTTATGGTTCTAACTGGTACGGGGGATGTCCGTAATGTCCGTGATCCTACACTATTTGTGAGTGGTACGAGGCATGTCCGTAATCCGTCTCTGTTTGTGAGTGGTACGGGTTCGGGGCATGTCCGTAATCCAGCTCTGTTTATGAATGGTGCAGGTCCGGGGCATGTCCGTAAGAATGGTATGGGGGATGTATGTACCCTTCACCGTAACCCGTCGGTCCAAATAATGAGCTGTACGCATCTTCAGCAAATGTGTTCGACGGGTTGGTTTCCCCCGCCCCCACGAAGGGTGAGTCCCGTATACATAATATTCCTAAAAAGGTAATGGTTAAATATTTCAAATAAGCATTTATAATAAAATAGACACTACTTCAACCTGGTTTGAATCTTCGATAGGTGGCTCCTCTTTCAAATCTGGAAGCTTCGGCTTTTGCTAATAATCTCCCGAACCCGACTTTGTTTTCAAATGATGTGTTTTTGGAACGATGAATTTTCTTTCGTTATGTTTCCTGATTGTTGGTTGCATGAAATCATGAAAATGGATGTTTATAGAGAAATCCGGAGTTGAAACCGTCACGGTTTGGCCTAACCGTGACGGTTCAAGGTGTTAGGTACCCGAGAATCATGGAACTTTACCTCGTACCTTAATTACCTTGTACCCTAACCGTAGGGCAAACCGTTACATTGTGTTTCAGACCCGTGCCTCTTTACCAGTGTACCTTTGCTAGTGTACTTTCTCGGGAGCCCGTACCTCTTTATTAGAGGTCACGGTTTGGGCACACCGTCACGTTTAGGCTTCAAACTCTCACGTTAGGCCTAACCGTGACGGTTAGGTCGGGTCTCCCCCAAAAACACCTGTGGTGTCCCCAACAGAATCCATATTTGAGTTAGATGAGTAATATTTAACATGATTATTTTTGTTTATTTTTTTCAAGTTTTTCTATTTTTTAAATGTTTATAACTTTTATATATAATATTAATATTTACAGTAAATTATTGTTTTAGCCCCTTTGGTATAGCCAGTTTAATTATTTTAGTTCAAAAAGTAATCTTTTGACATATTAAATCTTGAGATTGCATTTTGTAATGGATTTGACCCCCTAACACTAACTCTGTTAGTTATCTATGTTAAGTATAAATGTATTTTAATTCTTTTACACCCGCGGGACTATTTATGTATATTAAAAAGTTTTTCTTCTTAATATTTAAGGGGCCACACAATTACTCAAGTTAACAAAACCAACCCCCGACCCTCTTTATTTTTTATCAAATGAGTTTTTTTATATTTGTATATTTAAAAAGATAAATGTTTTTTTTAATTTTTTATTGGATTTTGTTTTATTTTTATTTTTGCAATAGTTATTTAATAGAACATGTTTTAAATATACAAATAAACACATCTTTTCTAAAAGGATTTGCTTTTAAAAAAATTGTATTTCAAATTTTTTTAATAATTGTTTGTCTTTTAAACCTTTCGGTTCTTAATATCATTTGTTTATTTAAAATCGTTCATTTGTTCAATACTTGTTCATTTTTTAAACCTTTTGTTATTAAAATCGTCCGCTTTATAAACCACTCAATTTAAACCTTTTGTTTTAAATCATTTATTTTCAAACTTTTTTTTTTATTAAAATCGTTCGTTTATATGTATTTTTAAATGTTTTGTTTTTCTAAACACGGTTCGAGAAAAAAACTCATCATGTTGATAGAATGTTAGGAATTTAAACAAGTTAGAAGCATAGCCACCTAAAAAATAATAATTAGAAATATAATCATTGCACATACGTAATAAATTGTATAATTTACTGCAGCTGATATAAAAAAATTAAAATTGAACTAGTTTAATCAGACGAACAATTTAAAAAATCAAAATTTATATAAAGATTTATAAAAATACAAAAGGTTTAAAATACGTTATAAAATGAATTATTTTTTAAAAAACAAATGATGTATAATTAACAAAAGGTTTAAAATATAAAAGAATGTTGAACAAATGAACGGTTTTTAACAAACGTACGATTTAAAAGAAACAAAAGATTTTAAAAAAGACGAACAATTTTAAAAAAACGTTTGAATACAGATGATTTAAAAATGACATTTATTAAAAAACAAAAGCTTTTAAGAAAGATGGATTTATTTGTATACATAAAATGTGTTTTACTAAATAATGAGCGTAAACAAATAATAAAACATTATAAGAATAAATGACTTTAAATAATAAAAAATAAAAACATTTTTTAAATATTCAAATAAAAACTCATTTAATAGAATAGAAATAATGAGGTTGTTATTTTTGTTAATTTAAGTATTTGCATAATAGCCCTTTAAATATAATCAAAACTTTGTAATTGACATAAATAGCCCCTTAGGTGTAAAAAGATCAAAATGTTCTATACCTAACTGAAAAAATTAACAGAGTTAGTATTGGGGTCAAATCCGTTACATAATATAACCTTAGGGTTTGATATGTCAAAAGATTTCTTTTGAGGCCAAAAGGGTTAAATCGACTAAAGCACAAGGGGCCAAAATAGTAATTTACTCTATTTTTTATAAAAAGCTACACCATAAGAACAAACATTTTATATTTTTAAAACGAGTATAGTGTCGTTATATAAAATATTATTTTTTGATGTTTTACAGCTCATATGATTTCTACTCATTATTATGTGCTTAATGCAATTCATTGTGTATTTCTGTTTATTATTGTGTTTTTATAATCATCATTGTGATTTTCTAAAAAGATAAATTCTAAAAAAACATTATAATAAAATAACACAGTTGTAATTAATTTAATACATTAAAAATAATAAAAAAATAATTCAAAATGATATAAAACATAAAACACAATGATAAAATGTCTCCTTATTCCTGCTCGTCATTATGTTTTCCGTAACAATATGAGTTTAAAAATCACATAAGTGAATAATATCATTTTGTGATTTTAACTATAAAGCACAATAATAAAATCACAATAAATTTATATAATAAAAATTATATAAAACAATGTAAAAAATCTCATGAAATGATAAAAACATTTAACAAAATGATAAAAAATATTTGACACAATTACCTAACATATTTGACACAAGTACATGACGTATTTGACTCGGTGAACAAAACACCCTTCCCTTTATAAACAATAAAATGACACATGTCAAGTCCAGAATATTTTTAGTGTTTTTAAATAAATATTTTTTTTACTATAACCCAATCCTAATATAGAGTTAAGTTTGTTACCTACTTAATTGATTTCAAATTCTATTTTTATTGTTATTTTTATATAAAGATAATATATTTGCCCCTGAACATATAAACGAATATGAGCTTTCCATACAACACTTATAAGTTATAAAAGCACAAAATGTTTTATAAGTTTTATAATAATGTTCGTTGAACACACATTTACGTATATGTATACAAAGATGGATTTATGTATAGCTTATAAGATCTCACATTCAATAAACAATTACTCATCAAACACTACTAGAAAACTCCGACTTCATCAACACAAGTTTACTTAAAGAAAGATCTGTCGAAGAAATAATGATGGGTTACTAATGGAATATGTCATAAGGAAAGTCAACTAGTTTGCTATAAAAAATTTAGGGGTCTATCAATAATCCGTCGTAAACTAGCTAGTGGCAGCCTCGATGATCCGTCGTTGATGATGTTCCTACTAGAGAACCTTTTTTCAGGCTTGAATGCAGGTAATCTGTACGTTGGGGGTTTCCAACAGCTCATACGTGGGAAACCATGAATTGTTTAAATAAATCAGTTCCCCACAAATTAACTTTTGCAAATGTAATTTCTAATTAGTCTGATTAATTTTTTGACGGAATAACTTTGGTAACCTATCTGTCATGGACCATCAGCAAATTGTTGTGGGAAGACATATTACCTATGACCATTTTGCCGACGGATCTTCGTTAATGAATCTTCGTTGGTGACACTTTCACTGAATGATCACCGACGTAACTGTCCTTATGTGATAGTTCGGTTTCTTGTAGTAATTATTTTTTGATAAAAAGGATACCAATAAAGAAACAATTTAAATTGATGTACAAATGTATATACATGTTTCTGATCATGTATCAAATCTATAGGCTAAAGTGAATAGAGCACTCATGGCATGAACCCTCACAACACCATGAAACCCACCAATCACAATATAACATGTTAAACCATGTCTCACTACATCACACATCCTTATTTGAAAGGGGCATTCACACCATACCATGTCACAAAAAACTAGTTGTTGAGGGGTGGATTTGAGCCCCAACCACCAGGTTTTGAAAGCCAAGCCACAACGAGAATCGTTGGGAGATAACGCTGCAAGGTGTGAAATGGTGACCGGCGGTAGTGTTGGAGGGCGAGGGCCACATTGAGCCCCGCCCTGTCTCATGGCGTGGGTGCCCCCTCCCCCGTAAGACATTTTAAATGTATGAGCAATCATCCTACTAGAAAGTTTCAAGGCAATGCACTACAAGAAATGTCAACAATAGCGGCAACACTATTGCAGCGACACCAGGAATTAGCGACGCCACTCATTAGAGGCAACTTCATTAAAATGCCTAACAGTCAGGGTTATATCGTACCATGACTAATAGCGGCAACATCATTAGCGGCGACTTATCGCCGCTATTGGTAACAGATCCTAACAAAAATCGGGCATTGCCTCCACTTTCCCTCTTTCCCTCCACACCACACCCACTGCACCCTCTTTCCCGCCAACCACCATTCCGGCGACCACCACTCCACGACCACCATTCCGCCCACCAACTTCCATAACCTCCGGCCACCACCCCATTCCTTAACCTTCGACCACCACCATCCCTCGAGCTCACCCTCTGTGCCTCACCCTCAAAGTCCGACCACCACCATCCCCTCAAAGTCACCCTCAACCTCCGGCCTCCATCGTAGACCTACTGCTGCTGTCGTGGACCTTGATCTACAGTCGCTGCCTCTTTTGTCTACCTTTTGTTGGCTTCAACACAAATTAGAAGGTAAGTGTTTTTGTTTAAACACAAATTTATGCTTGTTTATGTTAATTTATGGTTGAAACATGTTTTGATTTTTATTTTTAGTAGGTTGAATATAATTTTTAGTAGGATTTGTGTTATTTTTAGGTTTTAATAAAAACTATTCAAGATGGTGAACTAGTGAGATGGTGTAACACCCAGATATTTATTATTTTGAAGCCGGCGAAGAAAGAAAAGGAAATAAAGTCCAAAGTCGAGGGACCAAACTCGCCAACGAAAGAAAGTCGGGTGAGCGGAGTATATAAGGGAGAGGGCAGCCCTTACCCTCTCCCCCATACACAAATTTTCAGATTTCATAGAGAGGAGAAGAGAGAAAGAAGAAGAAAAGAGAAAAAGGGAGTGGTTCGGGTGATTCGGGTGGCCAAACTCGTTGTGTAGCAAGCCAAATCGAAGCCCTTGACGTTGTGCCGTTTGTGTGAGTTCTAGAACCCCACTTTTACTTGTTTTCAACTGATTTTGGGGCTGGAAAATATTAAAACCCGTTTTTGGTTTGAGTATGTGTTTGACCCATTTGGGCGTGATGTGTATGATGTGTTTCGTGTATGTTTCCGGGCTTGTGTGTGCTTGTATGGTGTTATGGTATGCATTCCTAAGGTCCAGGAGGGTTAATTTAGGCTTAGAATGGGTTTGGATGAGCTTGGAGGCCGAAAATGGCAGATTGGGTTCGGGATGAACTCCATTCTGCATCAGCTAGGGCTAGGTGACCGAATGGAGGCCATACGGCCGAATGAGAGGTGATTGAGGGTCATTCGCACGATTGGGATTCATTCGCATGATTGAGTGTTCAATCGCACGACTAAGGCTTCAGTCGCACGACTGGGAGTCCAGTCGCATGGGGGATCGCACGACTGAGGGTTCAGTGGCATAGATGCTTAGTCACATGAGTCCATTCGCATGAGGTCAGTCGCATAGGTGCCCAAGTAGTCCCATTCGCGCAAGGTCCATACGCACGATTGAATGTTCATTCACATAGATGTTCATCCGCATGAGTCCAGTCGCATGATGTTCAGTCGCATGGAGGCCATGCGACTGAAGGGTGTCCATACTCCCGAATAGGGCTGTTGCACTCGAAGGAATGTGTAGTTTGACTTCTGGCCTTCGGGGGAAGGTGCAGATGTAAGTTTTTGACGTAAAGTTTCTCGTAAGAGCATGTAAGATGACTATTATGGCCTTAGAGAGCATGTAGGGCATGATGATGATGATGTTGCATGTTTATGCATGTTATGAATGTATGATGTTGCCCTGTATGATGATGATGAATATGTATGATATGTTCCTTATTATGATGTATTCTTATCTTTCTTGTGACTTTACATGTCATGTTAAATGAACGAATGAAGTATTATGTAATGTAAAGCGAAAGATAATGAAAGAGGAACATGAAGTAAGAATGCATGCATTAATGAATGATGAATGAACGAAAGAAAGTCTTGCAAGTATATATATATATGGGGTGAGCGAATTTGTGTTGCAAAAGACTCGGATGAAGTGAAATCATTGAGATTGCCTATGGGGTGAGCAACCTTGTAGTTGCAAAAGACTCGAGTGACGTGCTATCGTGATGTTGCTTTGAGGTGAGCAACCTTGTTGTTGCAAAAGACTCGGATAGCTTGCTATCATTAATATGGGCAATGAGGTGAGCAACCCTAGGGCTGTAATAGACTCGGATAGCGTGCAATCATTGAGATTGCTATTGAGGTGAGCGACTTTGTTGTCGCAACAGACTCGGAAGAATGAATGTATGAAAGTAACGAAAGATAACGAATGAGATGAAAGATAATAATGACATTATCTGTGTATATGTATGTTGAATGATCGCATGAGAAAAGGAATAGTTTTAATGAAAGTAAAGTATGTTTATTTTATAAAACTAGAACTCACTCAGCAACGCTGACTTTTTTTTTATGTTTTCCAGTTGGCAGGTAATGATTGCTGAGGATGGCACGGCAAGGCTACTCAGCTTTTTTGGGATGACATCCATTTATAAAGCTTTTGTGATGTAATGCAAACATGTATTTTGTAATCGGATAATGATGTATTATTTGGCAAAAGTGTTTATAATGAAACTTGATGTCATTTTTGAATATTTCCGCTGCAATGTTTTTCCTAAGGCAAATGAAATTATATGTTTTATGTGCGTAAATGACCAACTGTAGGCGTCCCGGGAACGGGGCCTTACAAGTTGGTATCAGAGCCAAAGTTTAAATGAAATGGGTAAATTTTCAAAATAAACCTTAACTTAAACTGAGAATGGGACGAAAGGGGAATGGGATGCCAAACTGAGTAGCTGCGTGCCATCAGGTATTTTCTTAAATTTATCCGGTTTATGTGCGCATGGTATGTGGTTATGTGTTGTATGTAGATTTGAATACTGATGTAGTCAGGACAGGTAATACTTGGGGTATGAAGAGTACAGTAAGTGGCTAATCAAAACTGGCCACTGTAATTAGGGACTTACTATACTTGACATAAACTGAGTTGTTTCCTTGAATGACCGTGTTGGTGTTTGAATCTTTTAGTGTGATAGAGAATGGCTGGTGGTAGATCTTCTAGAGCTTCTAGGGGTGGAGGCCGTTGTGGCCCTGATGCGGAACCGCGACCTAAAAGAGGAAGTCCTAGAGCTGAGAAGGAGGTTCCTGCAGAACCTGAGACCCCTCATCCGGAGGCTGGGGATGAGAGTGCAAACCTGAGGGGCTCGGTAAAGGAGGCTGTTGTTGAGGAAGTGCATCAGGTCATGCAGACAATCTTACCGTCTGTGATGACCGAAGTCATCAAGGCTGTGAAAGAGGGAGAAAGGAAGGAGAGAATTAGGGCCTCGGGGGAGCAACCGGAGCCTGAAACGATTTTCTCCGATAATGAGGAGGAAGAAGATGAGCCCGTGCAAGGGGTGGTACGGGGCTGTAACTATGGGGCGTTTATGAGATGCAAGCCCCCAACTTTTGATGGAAACGACACTACTGCTGCTGCTCACCGGTGGGTGAGGGAAATGGAGGTCGTCCTGGATATCAGCGAATGTCGTGAAGACCAGAAGGTGAAGTTCGCTACCCACTCTTTTGTGGATTCGGCTCTATGTTGGTGGGACAATATTGTCCAAGCCAAGGGTAGCAGGGCCATTGGAAGGATGAGATGGTCTGAGCTGAAAAGGTTGGTGATCGAGGAGTTTTGTCCTCATCGGGAAATGGATAAGGTCGAAAGGGAGTTTCTGCAACTGGAGGCGGGAACCATGACACACCAACAGTACACCACGAAATTCAACGAGATAGCACGTCTGGTGCCGGATCAAGTGACACCTCTGTCCCGAAAGATCAAGAGGTATACACAGGGTTTGCCAGCGGATATTCGCAGGCACATGATTACTGCCCGGCCGAGCACGTTTAGGTCGGTGGTGGATTTGGCGGGGAGACTATATGATGAAAGAATGGTGGTGGTGACTGATGGTGGCAGGAAGAGCGGTGGTGATCGAAACTGGCAGAGGAAGAGGTTTGGTCGGGGTGATGCCTCGACGGGTAATAAGAGGGCACGGGTGGACGACCGCCGTGTGGTCACGTCAAGTGCGGGGTCGAGAAGGTGTGGTAAGTATGGACGGGAGCATAGTGGGGAGTGCAGGTTGGGGTCAAACTTGTGCTTCAAGTGTGGAAAGGCGGGGCACATGGCAAAGGACTGTCGTACGGTCCGGTGCTTTAACTGTGGTGAAGAGGGTCACGTGTTCAAAGATTGCAAGAGGCCGAGGGATGAGAGCTCTGGGGCGAAGAAGACAGGAGGTGAAGGACCGAGGGCGAGCGCCAGGGCATTCACCATGACACAGGAGGAAGCTAGAACGGACCCTGATGTCGTGTCCGGTACGTTTCTGGTGAACCAAACTTTAGCTTCTGTGTTATTTGATTCGGGTGCCAGTAAAAGTTTTATTTCTGCTGCTTTCTGTGCTAAGCTGCCTGTTAGTAGTAGACGTGTTGATGCGCCCTTTGATGTAGAAACTGCCATAGGTAAGTCTACCAGGATTTCTGAGGCGATAAAGAATTGTGATGTGGAACTCGAGGGTCATAAGTTTCCTGTTAGACCGTTTGTGATGACCTTAGGTGGTTTTGATTTGGTTCTTGGGATGGATTGGTTAGCGGACTTCGAGGCGAACATTGTGTGTCGCAAGAAGATGATTCGGTTGTCGGCGCCTGACGGTAGTTCAGTAACGGTTTATGGTGATCAGGTTACTATGATTCCGAAGGTGATCTCGATGGCGGTGGCGGGAAAGTGTATGAGGCGTGGATGTAGTGCCTACTTGGCCTATGTAAAGAATGTGGATACGCCAACACCACAACTAGCCGATGTACCGGTTGTGTGTGACTTTCCAGACGTGTTACCAGAAGACTTATCAGGAGTGCCACCTGACAGAGAGATCGAGTTTCAGATTGATCTGATACCAGGTGCCCAACCTGTCACCAAAGCACCGTATCGGTTGGCTCCGACCGAGATGAAGGAGTTGATGGAGCAGTTGCAAGAGCTGCTTGATAAGGGGTTCATTAGACCGAGTATCTCTCCTTGGGTTTCTCCGGTCCTGTTCGTAAAGAAGAAGGACGGTAGTATGAGGATGTGTATTGACTACCGTGAGCTGAACAAGTTGACGGTAAAGAACCAATACCCCTTACCGAGGATAGATGATTTGTTCGATCAACTTCAAGGAGCCAGTTGGTTTTCGAGGATAGATCTTCGATCTGGTTATCATCAGTTGAAGGTGAAGGAACAAGATATTCCTAAAACGGCTTTCCGTGCGCGCTATGGTCACTACGAATTCCTCGTCATGTCTTTTGGTTTGACCAATGCGCCAACTGCTTTTATGGATCTGATGAATCGAGTGTGTCGGCCGATGTTGGATAAATCAGTGATCGTGTTTATTGATGATATTCTGATTTACTCGAGGAGCAAAGCAGAGCACGCCGGTCACATTCGGGAGGTTCTAGAGACGTTGAGAAGGGAGAAGTTGTATGTTAAATTCTCCAAGTGCGCGTTTTGGTTGCGCGAGGTTCAGTTTTTGGGTCATGTGGTGAATCCTGACGGGATAATGGTGGACCCGGCGAAAGTGGAGGCGATTATGCAATGGAAGTCACCAAAGACGCCATCCGAGATTCGTAGCTTCTTGGGTTTGGCGGGCTACTACAGAAGATTCATCCAAGACTTCTCTAAGATTGCTTCTCCACTGACTAAGTTGACCCGAAAAGATGTGAAGTTCGTATGGGGTCAAGCTCAAGAGAAGGCGTTTGAAGAACTGAAGGCGAGATTGACTCAAGCTCCTGTTCTGTCATTACCCGATGGAAGTGAAGATCTGGTGGTTTATTCCGATGCTTCTTACTCGGGGTTGGGGTGCGTGTTAATACAAAGAGAAAGGTTTATAGCCTATGCATCCCGACAGTTGAAGGTTCATGAGGTCAATTATCCTACTCATGACTTGGAGCTAGCAGTCGTGGTCTTTGCACTAAAGATTTGGAGGCACTACCTCTACGGGACGAAGTGCACCATATTCACTGACCACAAGAGTCTGAAATACTTCTTTGAGCAGAAAGATCTGAACATGAGGCAGAGACGGTGGTTGGAACTTATAAAGGATTATGATTGTGAGATCCACTACCATCCGGGCAAGGCCAATGTGGTGGCCGATGCCCTTAGCCGGAAAGAGAGGCCCGAGCCGATTCGGGTGAAAGCGTATCAGTTGATCATGACCCCCGATGTGATGAAGCAGGTTAAAGAGTTTCAAGATGAGGCATTGAAAGAAGATCATCTTAACTCTGAAAGAATGAGAGGTCTGGTCGCGGAATTGGGTGAAAACACACTCGGTGTTAGAACCCGATTTGGTCGCGTGTGGATTCCTCGTTTTGGGGATCTACGGGTGAAGATCATGGATGAAGCTCACAAGACTCGGTACTCCATTCATCCTGGTGCCACGAAGATGTACCATGATATGAAGAAAGATTATTGGTGGCCGGGTATGAAGCGCGATGTGGTGGAGTATGTGAGTAAGTGTCTTACTTGTTTACAGGTGAAGGCCGAGCACCAAAATCCGTATGGGAAGATACAACCTCTGGATATACCGGAATGGAAGTGGGAGCACATCACCATGGATTTCATTACAAAGCTGCCGCGTACCCCGAAAGGGTATGATGCCATATGGGTGATAGTTGATCGATTGACGAAGAGTGCTCACTTCCTACCGATTCGCGAGACATATTCATCAGAGAGGTTGGCTGACATGTTCAACAAGGAAATTGTAACTCGTCATGGTGTGCCGGTGTCTATTGTGTCGGATCGCGACACCCGGTTTACATCTAAATTCTGGAAGAAGTTCCACGACGCTATGGGGACGAGGTTACATATTAGCACGGCTTATCATCCCCAGACTGATGGTCAGTCAGAAAGGACCATTCAGACGCTGGAAGACATGCTTCGGGCATGTGTGATTGACTTTGGTGGAAGTTAGGATGACCACCTACCGTTAGCCGAATTCTCATACAACAATAGCTATCACGCCAGCATTGGCATGCCTCCCTATGAGATGTTATACGGTAGGAGATGCCGAACTCCCGTTTGTTGGGGAGATATTGGTCAGAAGGAATTGGGAAGCGTCGAGGTAATCGAAGCTACGACTGAGAAGCTTGAGAAGATTAAAGCCTTCATGAAGGCAGCCAAAGACAGACAGAGGTCATATGCTGATAAACGACGCAGGCCGATTGAGTTCCAGGTGGGTGACCGGGTTATGTTGAAGGTCTCACCTTGGAAGGGTATAATCCGATTCAGAAAGCGGGGCAAGTTGAGCCCAAGGTATATAGGCCCTTTCCGAATCATTGCTCGAGTAGGAGAGGTGGCCTATAGACTGGAGTTACCGGATGAGTTAAGTGGAATTCACCCGACATTCCATGTATCTCATTAAAGGAAGTGCTTAGCTGATGAAGATATGATTGTTCCATTGGAGGATATCGAAGTAGACGAACGGCTCAATTATGTGGAGCAACCAGTGGCAATCATCGATCGGAAAGAGAAAAGGCTGAGGAATAAAGTGGTTCCTCTTGTGCGTGTACAGTGGAAGCACAGGAAGGGATCCGAGTCAACGTGGGAGACTGAGGAAGAAATGAGATGACATTATCCACGTTTGCTCGAAGAATAGCAGGTTTCGGGGACGAAACCTATTTAAGGGGGGTGGACTTGTAACACCCGGATATTTATTATTTTGAAGCCGGCGAAGAAAGAAAAGGAAATAAAGTCCAAAGTCGAGGGACCAAACTCGCCAACGAAAGAAAGTCGGGTGAGCGGAGTATATAAGGGAGAGGGCAGCCCTTACCCTCTCCCCCATACACAAATTTCAGATTTCATAGAGAGGAGAAGAGAGAAAGAAGAAGAAAAGAGAAAAAGGGAGTGGTTCGGGTGATTCGGGTGGCCAAACTCGTTGTGTAGCAAGCCAAATCAAAGCCCTTGATGTTGTGCTCGTTTGTGTGAGTTCTAGGACCCCACTTTTACTTGTTTTCAACTGATTTTGGGGCTGGAAAATGTTAAAACCCGTTTTTGGTGTGAGTATGTGTTTGACCCATTTGGGTGTGATGTGTATGATGTGTTTCGTGTATGTTTCTGGGCTTGTGTGTGCTTGTATGGTGTTATGGTATGCATTCCTAAGGCCCAGGAGGGTTAATTTAGGCTTAGAATGGGTTTGGATGAGCTTGGAGGCCGAAAATGGCAGATTGGGTTCGGGATGAACTCCATTCTGCATCAGCTAGGGCTAGGCGACCGAATGGAGGCCACACGGCCGAATGAGAGGCGATTGAGGGTCATTCGCATGATTGGGATTCATTCGCACGATTGAGGGTTCAATCGCACGACTAAGGCTTTAGGCGCACGACTGGGAGTCCAGTCGCATGGGGGATCACACGACTTAGGGTTCAGTCGCATAGATGCTTAGTCGCATGAGTCCATTCGAATGAGGTCAGTCGCATAGGTGCCCATTCGCAGTAGTCCCATTCGCGCAAGGTCCATACGCACGATTGAATGTTCATTCGCATAGATGTTCATTCGCATGAGTCCAGTCGCATGATGTTCAGTCGCATGGAGGCCATGCGACTGAAGGGTGTCCATACTCCCGAATAGGGCTGTTGCACTCGAAGGAATGTGTAGTTTGACTTCTGGCCTTCAGGGGAAGGTGCAGATGTAAGTTTTGACGTAAAGTTTCTCGTAAGAGCATGTAAGATGACTGTTATGGCCTTAGAGAGCATGTAGGGCATGATGATGATGATGTTGCATGTTTATGCATGTTATGAATGTATGATGTTGCCCTGTATGATGATGATGAATGTGTATGATATGTTCCTTATTATGGTGTATGCTTATCTTTCTTGTGGCTTTACATGTCATGTTAAATGAACGAATGAAGTATTATGTAATGTAAAGCGAAAGATAATGAAAGAGGAACATGAAGTAAGAATGCATGCATTAATAAATGATGAATGAACGAAAGAAAGGCTTGCAAGTATATATATATGGAGTGAGCGACTTTGTGTTGTAAAAGACTCGGATGAAGTGCAATCATTGAGATTGCCTATGGGGTGAGCAACCTTGTAGTTGCAAAAGACTCGAGTGACGTGCTATCGTGATGTTGCCTTGAGGTGAGCAACCTTGTTGTTGCAAAAGACTCGGATAGCTTGCTATCATTAGTATGGGCAATGAGGTGAGCAACCCTAGGGCTGTAACAGACTCGGATAGCATGCAATCATTGAGATTGCTATTGAGGTGAGCGACTCTGTTGTCGCAACAGACTCGGAAGAATGAATGTATGAAAGTCACGAAAGATAAAGAATGAGATGAAAGATAATAATAACATTATCTGTGTATATGTATGTTGAATGATCACATGAGAAAAGGAATAGTTTTAATGAAAGTAAAGTATGTTTATTTTATAAAACTAGAACTCACTCAGCAACGCTGACTTTTTTTTATGTTTTTCAGTTGGCAGGTAATGATTGCTGAGGATGGCACGGCAAGGCTACTCAGCTCTTTTGGGATGGCATCCATTTATAAAGCTTTTGTGATGTAATGCAAACATGTATTTTGTAATCGGATAATGATGTATTATTTGGCAAAAGTGTTTATAATGAAACGTGATGTCATTTTTGAATATTTTCGCTGTAATGTTTTTCCTAAGGCAAATGAAATTTTATGTTTTATGTGCGATGAATGACCAACTGTAGGCGTCCCGGGAACGGGGCATTACAGATGGATGTAGGTATTTTGGGCATTTGATGTAGATTACTTGTTATGGATTCGGTAAATAGATTTTGGTGCTTAAGATTTAGTTGAGTTTAGGTGTATTTGGGTATTTGATCTACACTTTTTGTTTAATTTGTTGAAAGAGTTTAGATGTTGATGTTTAGTTGGTTGAATAAAACTTGTTAAAGTATTTGTGTAATTTTTAGGTTTTAATTATAACTTGTTCAAGATGGTGAATTTTATATAACATTTAGTATATGTAATTTATGCTTAGTTTAGAAATATATTTATGTATGTTGTAGGTTTAAACTAGATGAATTTGGTATTTAGTTACTTAAAATTTAATTGAAAATTGTTTAGATCCATTTAGGCAATTGATGTACACTTTTTGTTTAAATGGTTGAAAGATGTTTAGATTTTGATTTTTACTTAGTTGAATAAAACTTGTTAAAGCATTTGTGTAATTTTTTGGTTTTAAATAAAACTTGTTCAAATTGATTTATTTTATTATACTTATTTATATGATTCAAATAACACTCCACTAATGTAAGTTGAAACTTTACTTTATGAGAAACAAAAATAGTTAGCTATAATGAATAAAAGTAAAAAATTACCTAAATCATAAAATAAAACATGAAATTACTTGAAATAATTGCAATAATGTTGCAATTCATTCAAATAATTTCAAGTTTCATTTGATTTTTTTGTAATTTTAATTTTTGTACATTATTAGCTTTTAAGTTTCGTAACTTCATTCTAACAACCACGAGCTTAGAAATACATGCCCTAAATTGATTTAGTAATCACTTTTGGGTTGTCCCCGTTTTAAGACTGCTTTTTGAATATTCTATCTAATTTAGAATGTGAATGTGTATTACGTGATTGTTTGTGTAAGAAAGAATTGGTTGTTCTTTTCTCTTTGCTCCTCGGATATATATTTCTATATACTTGAGAGCTAAGAGGAAATGCTGTTGAATTTTTTTTAAACAAACAATCATGTAATATATATTCATATATGAGATAAGGTATTCAAAAAGTAGGTATATGAGCCTACCCTTTTGAATTCTCTATCCGTTGTCTTAGTTCTTGCTCATGATTCGTGGAAAGTTTTCATCCACTTAAATCCTAAATTATGTTGCAGTTTTATAATCTTGTTTGTCGATAAAAGTTGGATTCTTAATCTGAACCGTAGATCACTTGAGTATCAGCAATGACTTAACTCTTTTATCAATATATGTGAAAATTTTACTAACAGCTTTGGCCAGAATCGATGTCCGTGTATGAAATGTCAGAATACCTTATTATTAGGATGGGTTAAAATGAAATATTATTTGAAAATATGGGGCATGTGCCGGACCTATAAGGATTGGATTTATCATGGTAAAAGTTTAATTACTAAAGTTGTAGTTGCAGATGACGTTGAGCCAACAAACGATATGGTTGACGTCATCGAAGATGTTACGGAAGAGAGTAGCGATGTCCGTGATGATTTTAAAGACTTGTTAGAGGAAGTTCAATAAGAATTATATCCTGGTTTTACTAAGTTTTCTTCTCTTGACTTTTTAGCAAAACTTATACATATTAATGTGAAAAATAAATCGACTAATAGCTCATTTGATGAGCTTCTTGAGTTGTTGCAATCTTCACATCCGGAAGGTAATAAAATTTCCTCTTCTCATTATGTAGCCAAAAAGACATTAAGGAAGATCGGTTTGGGATATGAGTCGATACATGTGTGCAAATATGATTATGCTCTTTTCTTGGGAGAAAACATTTTCTTAGAAAAATATCCCATTTGTAATTAGAGTAGGTGGGTCGATACAAATACAAAGGACAAGAAGTTACCTTACAAGGTGTTACGATGGTTTCCTTTAACCCCGAGACTACGACGATTAGCAGCGACATCATTAGTAGCGAACTATTAGCGGCAAATTATTAGTGATTAGCGGCAAAGTATTAGCGGCAACATGGTACTAGCGGCGATTTTCCCTCGTAATAGTGGCGACATGTGTTAGGTAAAAAAATTTGTAGTGATGAAACTTTGAAATCACATAAAACTTTTCAACTGAATTTCTGACACTATAGCGATGATCGAAAACTTCATTAAATACGAGGTAGGAAATTTATCAGAAACAACTTTTTCCAACTAATTTTTTAACAAAATTGTCACCAAACAAATGTTCTAGCAGTGAATACATATGTATTTGTTCAGAAAAACTAATTATGCCTATCGGCATGATTTTTTAACAACGCCTAAATTATTTATAATAAAATGGGTAACGTCTAGATAATCCATAATAAATTATCACCCTCAAGACTCGAACCTACAATATTTAGTTGCGATAAAAACACCACTCTATCTATTACCTATTATTCACTACACCCAACCCACTCTGTCACATGATTATAACTTCTTTTATGATTACTGCTAGATTCTAAGTTAGGAATATAAATGTTACGTACAGTTCCATCAATGAAGAATGTGGAAATAAACATATAAATGCATACATAAAGCATACATCAGTAAAAGAATGAGATTATGGGAAGCAATTAAGATATAACTAGAAAATGGTGTCCTCTAGAGTCTCCATTAATGAATGAATTTCAGGAGGAATCCAATGGTACATGTTGCCATTGGTGGGCTCATCATGATCACATTATTAAATATGCCCATTATATGTATGTACTTATGTATGTATGAATTTACATTTAAATTATTAGCCTGTGTTCTTGTATCTAACAAGTGGTATTGATGGTTTTCTTTCATAAAAATAAGGTAAATTCAAATCTTTATAATTCTAAAGTTAGGTGGTAATTTAGATTTAGGAGTAAAAAGTATTGTTTAAAAATCAAAATTATTAAATAAATCAAATTACATTTTAATTTTGATTATGAAGAAAAAGAAAAATAAGAGAGAGATTTACGACTAATGGAGAGGTAGAGACATAATTAATGTAAAACCTTAAATATTTACTAAACATTCATACGTTAACAAGTGTTTTATTTTCATGTATATATTGATTTGAAATAATTCATATAATTAATAAAGAAAAAATATACTACATTGTGTTATTCTATTCTTTTCATTGTTCTTGTTTATTTTTGTTATTATATCACATATTATTAATTCTAAATATTTATTCTACAATAGAACACAAATGGGTTAGTTTGTTATAGTTTAAAACCCATTAGCGAAATTAACAAGAATGAAAACCATCTAATTTAGACAATATACATGGATATATTGACTAATCTTTACTTTTTTTCTTAATTATTATTTATATATTATAAAATATTCTCTTATTATTAATCAAATATATATCATCATAAGCAAACCAGAGCTCTAGAGAGAATCAGGCATTTTGCATCAATGGAGTTCGAGCATTTGTATCCACCCCATTAATGGAAGTCCGCGCCATATTTTTAGAGCTTCAAATCTTGTATGTCCATGCCCATCTGAAATTAAATTACTATAATTGTTATGTAAGAAAGATATATGTATATATATTTTAACTAACAATTTTTTACTCTAAACATCACCAAACATAGTATTTTGAACCCACAAACACCACCTAACATAGTGTTTGTAAGAATTTGAGCTCATACTATTTTTATGAGTACTAATCACCAATATCCAACTCCACAAAACCATAAACAATGTTTGAAAGATCTGTATTACGTGTTGTTTATAAAGAATAACAACTTGAAAAATTAATCATATAAATAACTGTAAATTTGGAAAGAAAGAAATAAACAAAAGTTTTTGAATGCTTAAGTTAATAATTAATTTATTTACTCATATATTAAGCCCAATAGATGTAAATAACTTAAACTGAAGCAAATTATTTATTTATTTAGTTTCAAAGATATCTAATAGTTAATTCAAATTTTAAATGGCAATGGTCATTTTAATTAACATAATTAATATTTTGCCACTTAAATCGCTTCCCGTGATTGCATAGTTTTATACTTGCAATAGAATATGTCTTGATATATACGTAAGTATGTGCAATCAAGCTGTGAAAAGACAATAAGTGGAAGTAAGTCGGATTTAATAATATGCTAATACAAGAACAAACACAACTCATTAGAAAACAGTCATCAATCATACATCTAACTATCATCACTCAGTTGGTTCTTTAAGCATAGAATTCGAACATGTCACTGAGCCAATATCGATCGACTTCAGGGAAGAACCAAAGGAGGGTCAAGGTTATGCGGAGCCCATATATATTCATAGAATTCTTTGGATATTTATTATAAAATGTAAGGCTTATTCTTAAGAGAAATATATGAATTTATCACTTGGCCCTTTATAGATCTATTGATGACCGTTCAGCGAAAAAGTACTAGTTCTGTTACGTACTAATAAAAAATTTAAGGAGTGCAATATATATAAGGCATCGTTGGTTTGGCTGAGGATCACGACTTAGAGTAAGAATTTAAACAAAACCGATTTAAAATAAAACTAGAATGTGCAAGCAGATTTGTCACAAAGTTTGGACTTTATATATTATGCTCAATGACCACATTCATATAGATTCTTGAATCATGTGTGTGTCTAGTACTGCTGTGAAGAAATTTTGTCTGCCCATGTTAATTGAATTCAAAATGTATATATTCCTTTTACTATGCGTGCATATATATGATACAAACAAAAATAGGTATGAATGCTGCAACAACTTGTTTTATAGTCAAATGATGTATTTGAAGGAAGAAGATGAAATAAATAATGTATATAGAATATACTTGTAAAATAATGTAGCAATCACTTGTTTATATTCAAGTAATGTGTTTATGTATCAATGTACAATAAAACACACAAGCTTACTCTGTTAATGTATTATTGATGAGTGATTAATTAATTAATTAACTGTGATTAACAGAGACAAATTTGATCAAATCTTGATGGCCACTCCATATAGTGCAGAATCCCAAAAGAGACAACACTAGCTATTTCTAAATAGTCGTAAATAAAGGAGAATTTTTTAAGCATATTAATAATAATATTCAAACATTTAGCAAGTATAATATTTTTTTTAATTTATTTTTTATTTGTTTAGAGAGGGAAGTAGTTCTGCAGATCATAGAGAGAGAACTGCAGTGTTCTCCATGCAAATTAGGGTTTCTAGAACTCTATGCAGTCTGCTAGGGTTTGCTTTTCCCCCAAAAAGAATTTGCTTTTTGGATTGTAAATCTTGGGTTTGTCACATATGCAACTATGATCTGATAATCTTTAAGAAATACCCATTTAATATAATTATATAAGTGATAATAATATGGTCAAAAAATCAAGATCTAGCATTAAATAATTGATTAAAAGATTACCATTTTCTTGAAGATCTAACAACAGATCATGTTGTTGCATTCAGAAGTTTGATGTTTCTTTGTTTGCCTTTAAACTGGGAGTATTTCTCTTCTTCTTTTTCTTCTTGTAAGGTATCCCTCTTGCTTTGGCCTGTGAATCGCGAACTTCACGCAAATAAACCCTTATCGCCGCACTGGCAAAAGGGTTCATTTCAGGCAATCCACCATTTTCTTCATAAGCTGCACGAAGGCGCCCGATGAGGGCGTCAAGGCTGCCCCAAGCTTGCCTAAGCGGGCAAGTACAGGGGCCAGCCGGATCAGGGTGACCGTAGAAAACACACCCTTGTAAGTGAACCTTAGTCTTTCCAAATTGGTCTAGGTACCGAAGGAAATCTAGTACATGACTGTAGTCACAGTGAGACAAAGCCACGGGTGGTCTTTGGTTCTTTAAGTACTGACCGAAAGTGTTCCAATCACGCCGCTTCTGTGACTCATATCGGCTAAGCTGTGGTGGCGCTAGCGGCGATTGATGTGAGCCAGAAGGTACTATTGCACCACCACCGCCACCTCGGCTACTGCCACCACCATCCCTTGATGAACCTTCACCTATTTCTGATCTACCCTTGATCTGGTGATCACTAGACATCAGATTTTAGCAAGTGATCAGTTTTTGTAGGAGGAAATTGATAATTGGTTTAGAGAGAAAAAAATAAGCATTTAAAGATGTTATATAATTGAAGAGAGATGAGAAATCAAAATGGCAAAATTGAAAATCAAATCATGGAGTGGAGGTATTGAGAAGACAAGACATGGGTCCATTAATTCAAAGTGCTTTAAAGAAGATTAGGCTTTTTTCTTCACCAAATTACATTATTCTCACCCTTTAATATAATTGGCCCTATTAGCCTCTTAAAGAATAATTTTCTTACAACATTTTGTATTAATTAAGTCTAATAAGTATAATTACGTCTAAATTAAAAGCATTTCTCTCTCATCTAAATTAGCAAATATAATCTGTAAGTTTCAAACTCTAATTGGGTCCGGTTATCTAATCAGGTCCAACAAATAACAAAGTTGTATACTACATGATTTGAGTCTATACCGGAAGAGCTATAGCGAAGACAAGGTCGTTGACGGCATAGGTAGCCTGGCTTGTAGTGACGAAATATAGTCGTTGTACGCTTCTTTTGGTTTTTAAATTAGGTTATCATATGGTGATGATGTGTCATCGGATATCTTAGGGATGAGATAGTGAAAAAAATTGTGTTATTGTGGAACCTTGTAACGACTACATGTGTTCGCTATATAGGTGAAAATATTTTTTTTAATTTTCCTTTATAATAGCTACAAAATAAATTAAAAAAATTAAAAAAAGAAAATATAATTTAACATAGGTCAGCGACATATTGTACCCCTAATTTCTTTTTACAATTTTCTTATACTCGTATATAAATAATTGTAGGCTTTGAAAAAATAACCATTGAAAAATATGTGTATTTGTGTAAATATAGGTATATGTATGTATTGTGTATAACTATGTGTCTGTGTAATGTAGATAACTACACGTATATGTATTTGTGTGTATATATATATATGTGAGTGTGTGTGTGTGTGTGTATATATATATATATATATATATATATATATATATATATATATATATATATATATATATATATATATATATATATATATATTATATATATATATATATATATATATGTCTGTATGTATCTATCTGTATCTATGTCTGTATGTTCTCTCTATCTATCTCTGTGTGTGTGTGTGTGTCTATCTAGATCTGTGTCTCTCTCTCTCTCCGTGTCTCTCTCTCTATGTGTCTCTATATATATGTCTATATAGTCTATCTGTATATCTCTGTGTATAGATAGATGTAGATATATATATATATACTATATATATATAATGTATATCCACCGTACACCGATGATATAAGAAAATCCCTAACATATATAATATCCCAGACAATCAATAAGATAATAACTAAGATAGAATATTATATAAGAGATATATATCTGTATATATCTATGTGTTGTGTGTATATTATATTATATATATCATATATAATATATCTCATATCTATACTATATATGATATTATATACATACATATATATATAATACCCATATATATATGCAGGATCGGGTTTTGTCACTTAACACTTGTATTTCTCTCAAACTCACTTATATTAGTCACTCAAACAAGATGAAGCAATGTCTTTGACAAGAGTTGATAATAATATAATAAGTAATCAAAGCAACAAGCAGAAATATTTTCAAGGTACTTGTATATATTACTTCTCAACTCAAGATTACAAGACACTTACAAGCATACAACATGAGTTACAATGAGAAACTATATATACTAGATCCTACAGCCGGTTATACTTGATACCAGCTGGAAACCTAAGACTAAAGCATATACTACAATGCTATAGTTAAGGTATCTTAGATAAAGTATTATCTAAGATATGGTAGTCATGACATGTCCATGACTTACCTTTTGTCACCAACTAAAGATGGCAACTGTACTTAACATAAAAAGGTAAACAGTAGATTAAAGTATGGTCAACTACATGGCTTTTGAGAAAACGCCATGCAGTATCTCAGAGATTTGCAGCGGACTGTCAGACAGACCATACTTATGTCTACTGGATAATAGAAGTGTCTTCCGAAGGTTAACTGGCTTCGGAAGAACAAGTTCTTCCGAAGCCACTTATATTCGGAAGATGCTTCTATGCTTCCGAGGCTTTAAGGACTTCTTTATTCTTCGGAAGTTGACTTCAGATCTTTGTCTTCAAGTCTTGAACCTTCGGAAGTAGCTTCTTTACCTTCGGAAGTTGGAGTTCTCCTTCGGAAGTGTATTTTACACTTAGACTTCGGAAGAACTCTTTCTTCCTTCGGAAGTCCCACACTTGGCTTCGGAAGTCCTTTGTATGTAGTACTCAAAATCTTCTAAGTGATATGGTTTTGGTTGCAACAGCCTCTTATGATCCAACAAACTCCCCCTAGGCTGATGCTACCAAAACTTCACTTATCTCTACCTCTCAAAGTTTTCAGCACCAGGGACAAAAGATATTTGTCTGTCTCTCTGTTCTTCCCGGAAGTAGTGCTGAGAAGCTTGTACAAGTCATTCGTGGATAGGAGATCCAGTCTATCACTTTGAATGACATGCACCCTTTGTTGTGATCCCCTGAAGAGAGTTAGTTGACGGGAGTTGTAGTCATACTCCCATCTAACTATGGACTCAAGTTCAGGACCTTCAACCATTTGAAGAAAGGCTTTGCCTTTGGTTGCTGATCCTTTCCTTTCCTCCTCCTCTCTCCGTTTTGACTCCTCTTCGACCTTGCTTCTTGCAGTGAGCTCGGCCATGTGAAGGCTGCCTAGATGATTTCTGATGTGAGCAGCTACTTCGGAGTTTGAGGGGTTGGAGAATGGTTTCTCTGCTAACTCAGCAATATCAAATCTGCTTAAGTGTAGCAGAGATGAGGCATTCAGCCTGTTAATCTCACCATTCTCTCTCTCAACAACAAAGTTGTGAGAAGAGTCTTCGAACCTCCACTGGACTATCTTCTTTCTGGGTACAAGAGATTGTCTTGGTACCCTATCTCCTTTCTTTGTGTCCAGCAGAGTCACCAGCCTTCTCCTCAGCTTCTTTTCTTCCTCATTTAATGTATCTGAATTGAGGCCAAAGAGTCTTGCGGCTTGGTCCAAAGTTCCTCTTGGTAGATCAAGAAACTCATCTCTTGTGAGGGAACTTGAGGATCCATCAACATAAGTCAGGTTGACTGTATCCTCCTCACATGAGATGTCGCTCAGAGTAGTGCAGTTGATGAGCTTGGTTTTGATCTCCTTGAATTCCTCCATTGAGAGATGTTTAGAAGGCTGAGGGGATGGTTTGATTGGTTGTTGGGTAGGTTTAGGAGGTTGGGTTCTGGGTAAGGCTTTAGGTTGGATGATGGGTAGTTTAGGTGGTTGAGGTGAGGGAGTTGGTAGATGGGAAGGTGTAGGTTCAGGGGTGAAAGGTTCAGGTTCAGTTTTGATTGGGAAGGGAAAGGGTATTGGTTCAGGTTGATGTTGGGTTTGGATATTTGGCTGAGAGGTGGCTTTGAAGGTCATCCCCTGTCCCCTTCTATACATCTCCTTTCTTCTCCCTGCACGAATGTCAGCCTTGATGTCACTGACATGTCGTTGCAGAGTCTTCTCAGACATTGGACCCACTTGCCTGCCAGAGAAGCCGTGAGCTTTAAGATAGTTCTTCATCCAAGCTTTGTCACCTATCTTCTTGGCGGCAGACAGTCCAGCCTCTTCTTCCTTCTTCTTCTTCTCTACCAGCTTCTCCCTTGCAGCTCTCTTTCTCTCCTTCTCCATTTGATCTTGCTCTTTGTTAAAGAGCCACAAGATCGTGTCACTGTTGTGTGGAGACAACTCCTCTTGAGAGAATCCTCTGGAGAGTAGGAAAGTGATCCTTTCTCTCCTGAGCTGCAGATCAGCTTCTCTTTCTTTTCTCAGCCTTTCTTCTTCTAAGGCCAACCTTGCAGCTTCTTCTTTTTGCTGTTTTTGCAGCAAGGTTGCCTTTTCAAGCTCTATCAGCTCCTCTAATGGTAGCAGGAGTACATCTTCCGAGGCAGCCCCTAGACTGACAAGTCTATCAATTACCTCCACCCTTCTTCTATTGTTGATTGCCTCTTGGTTGGCTGCAGCTGCTTTTGAACTTGCAGCTAACAGTTTCCCAGTTGGCAGTCTTCCTTTCCTTTTAAGTTTCTCCATCCTTTCTTCTTCCATAAGCTCTTCCGAAGTCATCTTCCTTTTGCCTTTAATGTCTTCGGAAGTGCTAGACTTTGGTGGTTCTTGGGTAGAAGATTCAGGTTGGATGGTGGAGGTAGGAGCTGAGGTCAATGCAGATGTAATGGCTAGTGGTTGGCTGAGAAAGTCCTCCCTATTAACCTCAGATGCAAGTTCCAGAATTGCATCTGTGACTATTAGATCATCGGAAAGAGAGAACAGTCCTTCCGCAGCAGCAATTTCAGCTTCGGAAGTTTGAGTTGGTTCTTCCGAGGCTTCAAATTGTGCTTCGGAAGCCTGTGAAAACACACCTTCTGTCCCAACTGTTTCAGTTGCTGGGCCATCAGTCCTAGTTTCCCCTTCGAAATCAATCTCAGGTTCCACTTGGGCCTTAGGTTGACCAACTTCCTCAACAGTGGTAGGAGGTGCATTCAACCTCTGAAGCTCTTGAGCTCCAAAGTATATCACAGACATATCCGGACTAGGTTGATCAATGAGGGACTCTAAAAGGAACTTGTTGAAGATCCTATTTAGATCCTGAAGCATCCTTTGATCCACTTGAAACACAACTGGAGGAGGCTCAGGGAAGATGGCGGCTTGTTTTGAGCTCAAAGAAGTGAGAGCTTGACTGATGGAATCCTGTCTTTGACTTAGTTCCTCAACATTCTCCCCCTTTTTGGTAGCATCATCTTGAGAGGTAGATGAGCTAGAGGAAGAGGTCAAGGAGACTTGAACGGGTACATGCCTAACAGATCTCTCAATCTGTTTCTCAGCTAGTTTTACCTTGAGACTTTCAATCTCAAGTTGCTGAGTGGCAGACCTATCCTCTAAAGTCTTAACCTTTGATTCAAGGTTTGAGACTTTAGAAAGTAGGTCTCTTATTGTGAGTTGCATTCTTCCCTCATCTTCTTTGGAAGAATCACGGGGAGATGAGGTAACATACCTAGTATGTTCATCCTCACCACCAGATGTGGTTTCTTGGCACCCTGGTTTCCCTTGCACAATGATGTCTCTTTCAGAGGCATCATAGGGCATGGTTGCCGTAGATTCAGTCTGACTATTGTTACCACTGTCCTGAGGATCCAATGAGGCTCCTTCAGTAGTGGCAGCTGAATCTACATGAGTCCCCTCCACATCAGTGGGACTCACCTCAGTAGGGCTTTGCTGGTGTGGGCTAGAGACAAGAGGTTTCTCTAGGCTCTGTTGATCCTTAATGGGTGTTGTGGATCAACTTCATTGCCTTGGAGAGACATAGTCTCTTCACCAGCTCCGGTCAATAGGTCAGTAAAAGAGAAGGAATGAAGACCTAAAGACCCGGGACTTTGATCAATGTCAAAAGCATTGAGCTGTCCCTTGGTGGCTGCTCAGGGGAGTATAGAGACTCACCCTGAGGGCTATCAGCTGGGGTTATGGGCTCATGGGTCTGAGACTGAGGAGACTCAAGACCCATATTGAGGTCAATAGTGAAGGATTGGGGGACCTCTGGCTGAGTGGGAGCCCCTTGTTCCACTCTAGCCTTTTTGGTTTGAAGAGGAGGGGCTTGTTCAATCAGAGTAGATTGAACAAGGGTTCGTTTGGTACGTCTCTGATAGGTGACTTTTATTGGTGGAGAAGGTAGATTTGGAATGGTGAGGGTAGTTGCTGGTGTGGGTTCATCACCTGTGGGGATAACAGGGATGTCACCAGGAGCCATTGGCTCAATCATACCTGGAAGTAGTGCGGTATCCCTTCCAGTGTAGTTGGTAGACACTCTCTTCAAAACTTTGAAGATGGTCGGCCTCATTTGAGGAGCAGACAGAGCAGCTGCACAGACAAGCTTACTCTGATCTAGCTCGCAGTTGATTATGTGCTGTAGAAATCTGGGATACATAAAGAATGTGTCCCTTTGCAGATTTCCCATGAGGTTAGTCAGCACAAACCTGGAGTAGTTGAAGCGCAGGCCTTGTACCAACCCATGAACTAGGCACCCGAGTTCATAGGGAATTTGATCCCATCCCCCGGATTTGTTAGATAAGCAGTGGAGAACCACATGTAGCAGGAACTTCCACTTGTAGGAGAAGTTGAATTTGTAGACTGTAGACCTGCTTACATCTCCACCGTATCCCATTTGGAGATAAGAGTTATCTAACTCAGACTTGGGGAATTCCGTCGGTGCGCCTTCATCATGGAGCTCAAGATGCTCCCTGATGATTTGTTCAGTAACGACCAACTCTTGGCCACATACACTTGACCTGATAGCACGAACCCCATTTAGGGTTTCAACCCGACTATTTGCCCAGAATTCGGACATTTGGTTGGTGTAAATGGTAGGGTTTACAGTCAGTGCTGTGTAGTATGAAGATTGGGCTAAGAAAGAGATAATATCAGAGAAGTCAGCATCCCTTGAAGAGTCAAGGAGTGCGACTTGGTTGTGCTGAGGGTTTAGAGCCATTTAGAAAGGTAGCAGAGAAAAAGTTCTTGAGAGAGAGGTAAATTGGTGAAGAAGAAAGCTTTTAGGGCAGTGAATTTGGTAAAAAGAGTGTAAGTGATTAACCGGAAGTATTTAAATGGGTGAAATGGCGGTTTAAAGGGTGGTTTGGATAAGATGATGTGAGGGTTCAGAGGATGATGTGACAGGGGCGGTAAGGTTAAGCCATTTAAATAATCCGACATCATTAACAAAATCTTTACTTTTTACAGAGTGGGGCCCAAAAGATTTCCGTTACACAGTAAAATCTTTCTTCCGAGTATAAGGTATTTCCGAAGGTAAAGTTCTTCCGAAGGCAAATGTACTTCCGAAGGTAAATAAATTGCTTCCGAAGATACATGTTGCTTTCAGTGGAGAGTATTAAGTGCTTCGGAAGTAGATCTGAGATTACCTCAATCGCTTCTTCCGAGACTTAGTACACTTCCGAGAAGAAAATTATCCTTGAGAAATTTGCTTCGGAAGTTATGCTAGATATCTTCCGAAGGCAAGTTTCTCTTCGGAAGAACTTATACTTAGTTAAATAAGAAAGGATCTTTTGTAACAGGGCTTAGATTGTATTGACATAAGACTTTACATATTGAAAAGGTTTTCAATTGAGATTGACTAGTCAATGTTTATCATCCCAATAGCTGTAATAAGATACTTAAATCTTTGTTCATCAAATGCTTTGGTGAACAAATCAGCATATTGTTCATTTGAATTGACTTTGACTAGTTTGATAAGATTTTTCTCATGAATATCTCTAATGAAATGATACCTGATGTCAATGTGCTTTGTCTTTGAGTGCTTTACTGGATTTTCTGTGATGGATATAGCACTGTTGTTGTCAATGTGGATAGGAGTGCTCATGAAGTTGAATCCATAGTCAATCATCTGGTTTTGAATCCACAGCAGCTGAGCACAGCAACTTGCAGCAGCAATGTATTCAGCTTCAGCAGTTGATGTAGAGACACAGGATTGCTTTTTGCATTGCCATGAGATGATCCTTCCACCAAGAAATTGACATCCACCTGATGTTGATTTCTTGTTGATGTTGCAGCCACCATAATCACTGTCAGAGTATCCATAGAGATTAAAATCACTATTTCTTGGATACCAGAGACCTAACTTAGGTGCTCCTTTGAGGTATCTGAGGATTCTCTTGACAGCAATTAGGTGAGACACCTTTGGAGCAGCCTGATATCTTGCACAAATGCAGGTTGCAAACATGATATCAGGTCTACTTGCTGTAAGATACATCAGAGAACCAATGATTGCTCTATACTGATGTTGATCAGTATCCTCCCCCTCAGAGTCAGGGCATAAATCATGGTTTCTGGGTATGGGTGTCTTTGCTGCTTTACAATCCTTCATATCAAATCTCTCTAAGATATCATTGACATACTTAGATTGATTGATGAAAAACCCTTCCTTCAGTTGCTTTACCTGAATTCCAAGGAAAAAGTCCATTTTTCCCATAGAACTCATTTCGAACTTCTTCTTCATAATGCTCTCAAAGTCTTTGCACATTTGGTCATTTGAAGAACCAAATATGATGTCATCGACATAGACTTGAACTAGCAAAATGTCTTTTCCAGACTTTCTGATAAAGAGAGTCTTGTCAATGGTTCCTCTAGTGTAGCCGTTCTTCAGAAGAAATTGAGACAATGTCTCATACCACAGCCTAGGTGCTTGGTGCAGCCCATATAGAGCTTTATCCAATTTGCACACATAGTTTGGATGCTGTGGGTCTTCAAATCCTGGAGGCTGGCATACATAGACTTCCCTATCTATATCCCCATATAGAAAGGCACACTTGACATCAAGCTGGTAGACAGTAAATTCTTGGATGCAGCATAAGCAAGAAAGATCCTAACTGCCTCAAGTCTTGCAACAGGTGCAAAGACATCAGTATAATCAATTCCTTCCTCTTGAGTGTATCCTTGAACCACTAGTCTTGCCTTGTTCTTGATAATCAAACCTCTGTCATCTCTTTTGTTTCTGAAAACCCACTTGGTGCCTATAGGTACTTGACCAGATGGTAGCGGACATAGGTTCCAAACCTTCTGTCTTTTGAATTGAAGCAGCTCCTCTTGCATTGATTCAACCCAGCTACTATCCTTTAAGGCATCTTCCACCTTCTTGGGTTCCATTTGGGATAAGAAGCATGAGTACAGGCAGACATTCCCATTGTGAGTTTGTCCCCTTGTTCTCACACCCTCAGAGACTTCCCCTATGATGTTTTCAGCTGGATGAGTATTGTGAATTCTAAGTCTTGGAATTACCTCCAGCTGCAAAGATAGGTCCAAGTTGGACATATTTTGCTCTGGAGCTTGAATACTTGGTCCAGCTGTTGTTTCAATCTCATTCAATGAGGACTGATTGAATGAAAGAGAAACATCATCATTTCCTTGCTGTGAAGCATCATTAACAGTTGCCTGTTCCTTCAAAATGCTGCTTCCATCAGCTTGGTGTTGTGTAGGATCACCTGAGGAGACTTGAGGATCATCAGGTGAGTCCCTTGTTGAAGTTCCACTATTTCTTGAAATGGTTATACTGTCAGATCTTTCAATAGTAGGAACTTGATTTGTTGTTCTTGGAGAACTTGGAGCAGGTCTGGGAAGCTCAAATAGTTGATCTTCATCCGAATAGCCTTGAGCACCTGTTCCAGCTGAAACATTCTCACAAGATGGTTTAGAATAGTTTGGAAACAATTCTAAATCAAAAATATGATCAGGGCCATTCCCCCTAACACAAGGAGTGTGCTCATTAACTACAATGTTGGAGGATTCCTCAAATTGTTGGTTTTTAATGTTATAAACCCTGTAAGCTTTAGAATGGGAGGAATATCCAACAAAGATGGCATCATCTGACTTTTCAGCAAATTTTGCTAAATTGTCTTTTGTGTTAAGTATGGTACACCTGCTGCCAAAGGACCTTAGAAAGCCAATGAACGGTGGCCTCTTGTTCCATAGCTCATAAGGGGTCTTTCCATGTGGCTTTACTACAAGAACTCTGTTCTGCACATAGCATGCAGTGCTGACTGCCTCTGCCCAGAATGTTAGAGGCAGCTTTGAATCAGCTAACATAGTCCGAGCAGCCTCAATAAGTGTCCTATTTCTCCTCTCAGCAACACCATTTTGTTGAGGAGTTCTAGGAGCACTGTATTGTCTGGCAATCCCTTTTGAGTTACAGAATGAGTCAAGAACAAAGTTCTTAAACTCAGTCCCTTGATCACTTCTAATTATTTTAACCTTGTGATCAACTTGATTTTCTATTTTAAGAATAAAAGATTTTAAAGTTTCAGCAGTTTCATCTTTAGTTCTTAAAAAGAATACCCATGTAAATCTAGTAAAATCATCAACTATCACAAGGCAATATGATTTCCTTCCAATGCTCATTATACTTGTGGGACCAAATAGATCCATGTGCAATAAGTGTAATGGAGTAGTGATAGAGTTAACAACTTTGGATTTATGAGAAGACCTGTGTTGTTTCCCTTTCAGGCAAGCAACACAGTTATCTTTGCAGAAAAATTCCTTTTTAGGCAAACCATGTACCAAGTTATTTTTAGCCAATTTATTCATTGTCTTAAAATTGACATGACACATTCGTTTATGCCACAGTGTTGACTCATCACTATCAGCTTTGGAAAGAAAGCATGATACTTCTCCCATTGGGGAAGCATTGTTCATATCAAGCTTGTACATATCCCCTCTCCTGGGAGATCTAAGAAGCACCAATTCCTGAGGAATTGTCATCCCAGGTTTGAGGATGATGCACTCATGTTCTGTGAAAAGCATTTGATGCTTTTGATCACAAAACTGAGAAACACTTAACAGGTTGTGTTCAAGCTGTTTGACAAAGTTAACTTTGTCAACTTTTAATTTTCCATTGGATATACTTCCTCTGCCAGAAATATATCCTCCGGCCTCACCTCCAAACTGGACAGGACCTCCATCATAATGTTGAAATTGTTGAAGGAGAGATCTGTTCCCTGTCATGTGCCTGGAGCATCCACTATCTACTATCCAAATGTTGTTATTCTTGTCATATGGATGTCCCTGCACATAAGGTGAGATAATTAGTTTTGATTGGAAACCCAAGCCTTTTTGGTCTTGGGTTCTTCCAATGAAAGTGACATGATTGAACCAAAATTTATGCATGGGGGTTCAATGGATGTCTTTGAAGAAGAGGTTTGGGCTACAGCATCTTCCTTGATCTTCATTCCATCCCTTGGTTGATCATAGAAGATGAGCTTGATGAAGCTTTTGTAGCTTGGCATTCTTCCGAAGCTTCTTTCTTTTCGGAAGAGACCTTCACCACCTTTTCTTCCGAAGCAGTCTTCTTCTGGGATGGTTTCAAGGGGACTCTTTTGTGAGTCTTTACAGCTTTCACTTCCGAAGCCTTTTTCCTCTCGGAAGAAGAGTTTTCTTCCGAGACAAGCCTTGCTTCGGAAACAAGCTTTCCCTTTTTCAACACTTGAACCATCTGATATGGTCCAAATGTGAAACCTTCCCTGACTCCTTCTCTTTTAACATTATTTGCATAATGTGTGCTAGCAGGATTGTAATAACAATCTTTAGCCATGTGATTTTGCAAACCACACATTATGCATGCAATGTTAATTTTCTGGGAATTGGAGGGTTGCTGTTTCTTGTTCTTTTTCTCCTCATCAGCAACCTTTCCCTTTAACTTCTGATCCTTTGGTAGGACAGGAGTACTGGTATTATACTCCTTTCCTGAATCAGAAGGTCCAACCACCTGGAATCCTGCTGATATGAATACACCCTTTTGCTTTGGGTCTATCTTCAGCTTGGATTCAGCCACCTTCTTGGCAGTTTTTCTGGCTGCTTTAGCCCTGCTTCTTCTGGCTTTGGTGGTCAGAGATTGATCATCATTGGTCTGGGAGGGCTCAATTACCTGTTCCTTCCCTGTGATGGTCATGGTCTCCACAGTTGCATCACTCTTTGACTCTTTACAAGGTGGGTCAACAGATGGAACCTCTTGCTCTTCAGTACCACATCTTGGTTGTCTTACAGACTCATAAGAGTGTGGTGGAGCAATTTCATTGGTTCCCAACCCACTTTTGTTTTGATAACAAAGTTTGGAGTGAGAGGATGATGCAAGTATGGCTTGGAAGTTTTGCTCAGCAATAGCATACTTCCTGGCTTGAGCCTCAGCTGTGACAAGCTGGGCTTGAGCCTCAGTCAATTTGGATATTAAATCCTTGATTTGAGTCTTGTAGTTGGTGTGTTCATGTTTTAAAAGAGATACAGTTTTCTCTAACTCCTCAATTTTCTTTTGGTAGTCAGATTCAGCTCTTTTAAAGTCAGATTTTAGCACATTTAAAGACTCAATATCGGATTTAATTTCCATATTGTAGTCCTGGTACAACTTAACCTTAGCAATACAAGCAGGGGTACAGAGATGTTCATATACCTTATTTTCATCTGTTCCTGCCATGAGTGCTTGAGCAGGAGTCACATCTTGAACCATAAAGCTCCAGTCAACTTCTTGAGCCATAGCTGCAGTTTCAGTTGACTTCACATTGGGCTTTGGTGTAGAAGGATGTGTGGAGGCCTGTGAGGTTCCCGGGTTGGACTTGGGAGCCTTGCATTCCCTTGCAAAGTGGCCAAGCTGGTTACAGTTGTAACACTTAGCCTTGCTTTTGTCAAACCCAAACTTGCTAGTGATTGGGTTTTGAGGGAATTGCCTTCCAGTTCTCTTAAAGAACTTCTTCGCTCTGTAGGTAAGGAGAGCCATTTGCTGGACAATGTCCACATACTCTATGTCATCTGGACTAAAGCACTCAAGATCATCAAAGCAGAACTGATGATCATTGGAGTGTCCACTCCCTGAGACAAATGCACAGCCCTCCTGAAAGGAGCTTTGCTGAGCTTGATGAGACCTTGGAGTCTCAGGGAATGTGATGTAAGGCCCAGATGAACAAGATGGCTGCTGGGAGTATGACAGGTACTGCTGAGACTGTGAGATACCTGAGCCTTCAGCAACCATTAAAGCGTTGCTAGCAGGAAGGCTCAAGGGTCTGCTTGCTTGGTGACCCTTCTTGCTTTCCATTTCCAAACGGTATCCATCAAGGATCCCATAGAGTTCGGTCATGGTGAGAGTGTTTAAATTCTCTGTTCTCTTAATGGAGACACAGTAGAAAGTCCACTCATTGGGTAGAGCACTCATGAACTTTCTGGTAAGGTCTCTAAGTTCTTGAGTGATTCCCATAGATTGGAGGGAGGAGATAAGATCCATATACCTGAAGTATTGCTGGCTAAAAGTTTCTCCAGCAACATAGGTGAAGTTCTCGAACTGCTGCTTCAGTGAGTCCTTCTTTGAATCATTAGAGCTCGAGTACATTTGAGCAAGTGCATCAAAGAGTTCTTTGGCTGACTTGCAATGTTCAAACCCCACCATGATAGAGTTTGGGATTGCAGTCATGAGAACAGTCATAGCATTGCTGTCAATGTCGAGCTTCTTCCTGTCTTCATCGGAGTAGTCTTCAACAGCCTTCTCGATCATGGCACCGTTTCCACCAGCAACTTTTGGCTTGTACGGGCCATTCACGATGGACTGCCACATCTTGCTATCCTGGTATCTGATGAAGCCTTCCATTCTTCTGCTCCAAGACCTGAAGTTTTCAGGATCGATGATGGGAGCTTTGGTCATCGTTCCCATTTCGACTTCAGATTTGATGAGGGCCATTTTTGAGTGAGGTATAAGGAGGAGTGAAAAACTTGGTTGATTAGGATGGTAAGATCTCACAATCAAGAGCCTAAAAAGCTCTGATACCAATTGCAGGATCGGGTTTTGTCACTTCACACTTGTATTTCTCTCAAACTCACTTATATTAGTCACTCAAACAAGATGAAGCAATGTCTTTGACAAGAGTTGATAATAATATAATAAGTAATCAAAGCAACAAGCAGAAATATTTTCAAGGTACTTGTATATATTACTTCTCAACTCAAGATTACAAGACACTTACAAGCATACAACATGAGTTACAATGAGAAACTATATATACTAGATCCTACAGCCGGTTATACTTGATACCAGCTGGAAACCTAAGACTAAAGCATATACTACAATGCTATAGTTAAGGTATCTTAGATAAAGTATTATCTAAGATATGGTAGTCATGACATGTCCATGACTTACCTTTTGTCACCAACTAAAGATGGCAACTGTACTTAACATAAAAAGGTAAACAGTAGATTAAAGTATGGTCAACTACATGGCTTTTGAGAAAACGCCATGCAGTATCTCAGAGATTTGCAGCGGACTGTCAGACAGACCATACTTATGTCTACTGGATAATAGAAGTGTCTTCCGAAGGTTAACTGGCTTCGGAAGAACAAGTTCTTCCGAAGCCACTTATATTCGGAAGATGCTTCTATGCTTCCGAGGCTTTAAGGACTTCTTTATTCTTCGGAAGTTGACTTCAGATCTTTGTCTTCAAGTCTTGAACCTTCGGAAGTAGCTTCTTTACCTTCGGAAGTTGGAGTTCTCCTTCGGAAGTGTATTTTACACTTAGACTTCGGAAGAACTCTTTCTTCCTTCGGAAGTCCCACACTTGGCTTCGGAAGTCCTTTGTATGTAGTACTCAAAATCTTCTAAGTGATATGGTTTTGGTTGCAACAGCCTCTTATGATCCAACATATATATATATATATATGTATATATAAATGTATATATGTATATATAATATATACATGTATATATATATATATATATATATATATATATATATATATATATATATATATATATATATATATATATATATATATATATGTATATATAAATGTATATGTATATATAATATATACATGTATATATATATATACATATGTATATATATATATATACATATATATATACATATATATATGTGTATAACTATGTATATGCATGTATGCGTATGCATATGCGAATGTGTATGTGTATGTGTATGTGTATGTGTATGTGTATGTGTATGTGTATGTGTATGTGTATGTGTATGTGTATGTGTATGTGTATGTGTATATGTATGTGTATGTGTATGTGTACATATGTATTTTCTATAACTATATGCTACAAGGGACTGGAGCTATAGAGGAGACGAAAGTCGTCGCTATAGCTCACAAAAGTCGTCCCTATAGCCCATAACGACAACATATAGTCATTAACTTGTCGTCGTAAAAGGTTAAATTTGTCGTTGCTAATAAGGTCGTCGCTAATTATACACATAGCGACGAGATGTCGTTCCTACAGGTTGTCAGAAAAACTTTTCGGACAAAATTAAAAAAATAAAAAAAACTAAATCTAAATTTAGGGTTATAACAAGGACAAGTTCCATAAATAAATATAGCAGAGTCCCAATTGTTCAACATGTTCAAGTCTTGTAACATTTAAAATAAAATACGTATACACACATGTCAAAATATATAAAAGTTGTTTAAATACACACCAAGCATTTAACATAATGTTTATTATTTGATGGAACAAATACAAACAACCTAATCACTTGCATTATTATTTTCATTATAGTGTGGCGGGGATGCATATGTATTAGGAGTCGCATAATTAAAGGGTAACACATGTTGTCGTTTGACCAATGCCCCGCATATGACCGCACCTAGCTCTTATTGAACGTTCAAGAACCTCAACCTCATCAATAAACGTCTCATCCTCAGCCGAGCTTGACAATAAGATCTTCATCTCATTTTGAATTTGTCTCTACATTAAACAATAAGATAAACATATATTAGATATATTATTATAATTCAGCAGCATAATTGTTATATATAATATATAACAAACATGTTCAACTCTATAATCAATGATAATAATCCTCAAATTTCCATCAACCTATACTATAAAAACAATCCTACTAATATTTCTTGTAGTAACATCCACTAATATACATAATATATCTAACAAAATGTTTAAATTGCTCAAAATGACTCAAACGCACTTTATTAAACATGACATATATCCAATTAAAAGTTTAAATATGTTAAAATAACTTGAACCCACTTTATAAGGACATAATACATCCAATTATAAGTTTAAATGGGTCAGGATGACCCAAAGCCACTTTAATAGACTTAAGATTAACCGAGGTCCCGACTTAATGTATCAAACTAAAGTTTAAATGTGTTAAAAATAATATAAATGATTGTATTTTACTTACCCAATATCTTCTATATTCTCATTAAACCATCTCGAGCCTTGCTTGAAATGCATATCTTTCCATCCATCCACTATTCTGCCCACTCTATTTCTTTAATCCGTAAACAACAAAAATATTATTATTCATATTTCAACAAACTATTATTTTTTTGAAAGGTTCAAATAACTATTATTACCACTTTAAATAATTCTAAACTTTTGTCTATTGGTCTCGTCTTTGGGCATATGATAACTCCCATGATAACTTTCATAAAGTTATTTAGCCTTATTTGTTTTGTTTTTCTAAGAACGGTTCTAATATATGGGAGTCAAGAACAACTCCTCCTCAATGTCAAACCCATTCATATAGTGCTTATGTATATCGTCCATAATGTATAAATGTTTATAATCATGTAATTAGCATCACGATGACTTGTTATGACTTAATGTGAGTTTATGTAAACTTACTAACTCATGAAAAAGCCTATTAGATTATACGCACATCATTAGCACTAAAATGACATGTTACGACCTATTTGACTGTATGTAAGGGAAAACAACTCATTAACACATGACAAAAATCAATAGTGTACCAAATATCAAACACATATCATTAGTATAAAGATAAATTTTGACAACCTAATATGACTCTATGTAACCTAAAACAATGCAATATGATGAAATCTATTTAGCCCATTAGTGTAGTAACAATTTACTAACACATAACAGACCAATTAACACCTATTGTTTGATATATATGTTATTACTACCAAAATAACTAGTGATGGACTAATTTAGTTTATGTAACATAAAATAACTTGTTAACACATGACAAGTCTCATTAAGACCCATTAGTTTTCTAATCATCATAAACATGTCGTTACTACCAAAATGACTTGTTGTGACTTAATATAATTTCATATAACTTAAAACAACACAATAATACATAAAAAAACCAAAATGACTTGTTGTGACTTAATATAATTTCATATAACTTAAAACAACACAATAATACATAATAAGACCCAATAAAACCATTTAGTGTATTAATCATCATATATAAGACCAATTAGTGTATTAATCATCATATACAAGATATTAACATATAAATGACATTTTATGACCATGAGAATTCATCGCAAGCAAACTCATGAGACTTGTCCAAACCTACTAACCAATTTGATTAGATATATCACCACTCACACTAAGCATGTGGTCTTCAAGAGCTTCTAGGCTTCCTACATGTTATGTTATTAGGTAGTCGTGATGAGATTCTAAACTACATCCATGTATTGTAGGTTTAAAAGATGTCACATTGAGTTTATGCTCATTTATATTATGTTGTTAAGTGAATTCAAAGTCTAAATGGTATCTTTACTTTGATTGTTATCTTTATCATTATATTCTCTTTTGTTTGGTAAATTTAATAGTCATTTTTTATCACCTTAAATAATCATAAATCACTCCTTATTTGAGCAGTTAGATAGTAATGAAGGTTTAGTATTAGAAAATATTGTCTCTACAGTATCATATCATATTTTTACATAAACAATATACTACTATACGATAGTTACATTTGTCTATTGTGTCTATAGTTAGTTCTAAGGTGATAATTGTATCATAAAGTAAAAACAGTTATGTGTAAAATATTTATAAAAGATCTACATGTGTTTACATTATCCAATAAACAGACATGAAAACTAGAGGTAGTGAAAATAAGGATGTTAAGGTGGATGTGTGAACATACAAGACTAGATCAAATAAATAATATACAGTTTTAGGGCTAAATTAGGGATAACATAAATCTCCAAGAAAACAAGCGATAGGAGATTGAGGTGGTTTGGGCAAGTGAGAAGGAGATAGATCAAGACAACAGTTGGGAGAGTGGAAAACATCACATTGGGCACAAAGAAGAGCATACCAAAACTAACATGGAAGAAAATATTAGGAGAAAAATGCTAGACATTAATGTCTTTAAGAGCATAATAGTGATATGAGCTCTTCAAGATGCTGGATAAAAGCTAGCAATTCTAGGAGGGAGTGTTGACTGGTTATGGGATGGGCGATGGTGTCTTGGCTTGTAATTTTCACTTAGGATGCATTTCGATGTAGGTTTAGATAATGTTCCATGATTATATTAGTGTATGTGAATCTCATTAAGTTTGCCCATAGTGGTAGTTGTAGATGTTACCTTCCTTCCATTTAGTTTATTTGAGTTTTAGGTGTGCCTTTAATTCTAAGTGTGCTTTTAGTTAGAGATAAGTGTTAGGTAGTGTTTTGTATGTTGAAATGATCAAAGGAATAGAATGGAATATTTTAAAAGAATGAGAAAATAGATGATTGGTTCGTCAATAGAACGCAATTAACAATTAAACAAGGAATCTCATTCCCTCTAAACACTCCAAAATCATCCTTCCACTCCCCTTGTTTTTTTTTCATTCCATTACGTCTTCCACCATTCATTCCCATCACCACCACCACCACTACCACAGACACCATTACCACCGCCACCTCTATAGCCAACCAGCAACAACCACCACCACTGCTATCGTCAACCTATCGCCATAACCCACCACCATTGTTGATACCAACCACTAACACCAACAACAACCACCACCACCACCCACCACCACCACCACCGTCATCACCAACCACCACCATAACTAACAACCACACAAACACCACCCACCACCAACGACCACCATTGTATTTCATTCATTATTCTTTTTCTATTAAACACACAACACAAAATAATGATTTATTTTTTACTTACAAGTAATCAAAAAAGATAATGGAATAGTAATGTTTCTTTTCATTCCTTTTCTCATTCCATTCTATTGTCTATTTTATTGTCCCATACCAAACAGATCATTAATTTTTGTTTTAGGTATGCCTTAGTTTACATTGAAGTACATATTTCAATATAGGTATGCATGTAATCTCAGGGTGCAATATTGTTTCCATTTACCTTAGCTTAAATTTTTGTTTGATTTGTATGATTTCTTGTTCTTTTATTATTTCACCATCAATAGATTTTTTCTGTGTTAATTATGTGTTGTTATAATGTAAAATTGTTTTCTGTCTAGCATGTTCCTTTTGATCTTTAAGCTAGGGGTTATCCCATATAATAGGTATAAGATTTGCCTCTATTCAATCTCCCTCAGTCTATGTTATATGAGTGAGTGTATGTTGGGTACAGTTATTTGTTTGTTTTATCTATCTTTTTTGTTTGATGTGTTTTTTATATAATATATTTTGCATTGATTAAACACTTATTTAGCATTCATCATTTGATTTCTTTAGAAAATGAGAAGTGTTTTCTTAGTGGTGCTCATGTGTGTCCTATAATGGTGGTGGTATTCACTAGTTACGGGGTTAGTTCTTGTAGGTTGATTTCAAGTAGAAGGTGTGGTAAGGGTATGAAGATGGTGGTGTATTATTTTAAATCAAAATGGTTATATACTTGTGAATGTCTACAATCATAGAAAAACCAAAACAAATTTATTAACTTGATACACTAACAACCAATTCTCGATTCCGAAAATCATGAGTTATAACTTCATTGTCTAACCATTTAACGAATCTCTTGTTTTCTCTCTCAAGTTTTACCATATTTCAAGTGAACGTCATAGCTTTTCCTAACAAATTAATGTTTTATTACTAAACTCTGATCTCACCTCACTTGTAATTGTTCTTAAAGTTCATTAGTCTTGTGATTAAACTGAGTTATTAAAATAAAAAGATGAGTGTTAAACTTTAAAGTTACTGTTCTATTTTTCATTAACGTATTATGACACAGATATAGTATATATATACCAAATGAGAGAAGAGAGAGTCATATTTTCCTTATTTCCATCTATGTCATTCTCTCACACTCGTAGAAGTCATATCATTTTTTACCCCGGCCTCACTAACTCTCGTTACTCTTGTTTATATAGAAATACCCCTTATTTTCTCATTCTTTCATGCAACATACACTATTATTAAATGCAACCAGATTAATAGTGATATCTTTGTGTTTTATGCATGACATACAAGTAGATAATGTGTGTGTGATACATGTGGTCCTCTAATTACCAACATGTTGTTAAGGTTCAATAAAAGGCTCTTTTAATCGGTTATTGAGAAAGAGAAAGAGACTTTTCAGAGATAAAGAGACAAATTCTTGGCAGCATCCGCTCCGTCACGGTGGTGATTGTCATCCTTCACTACTAGAGGGAAATGAGAGAGACAAATTGTTGATGGTTATTGATGATGATAGTGGCGGTGGTGATCGAGGCTTGTGACGGCAGTGATGATTCAGCAATGGCACGCAATAGTCCTTGAACAAGCCCAAAATCATCACCATTGCTCAGTTTATGTATTATTTAAAGACAAACGTAATAACAATATAGTTAATAATAAGTTATAAGTCTACTATATTAAAAAAGTTTTATTAACTAATAAGCACATTTTTTATCAAGTATATGTTCGAAAATGAGCCGGTTTAAAGATAAAATATTTTTGTGCTTATTTTGCAGTATGTTTTAAGGTGCTCTATTTTTCAATGTAAATTTTGTTTGAAAGCGAGTTTTGTCAAATATAATAAGTTTTCATTTAATAGTATAAATTCGAGTAAATTTACGTTTCGACAAAAAAATTGTATAGAAACAAGTTAAGGCAATTGTATCACATACTTTATCACGTCATATACGGTTGCCGCACATGCTTATTTATATGTACATTATGAGTTGATATATGTTTCAATGCAATATTGTTTGGAGTAACATCAAATAAATATGTTTTCATTCAACAATATAAATTTGGATTACTCTACCTTTTCACGTTTAAAAAACTAGTTTAAATTAATTTTGAATCTAATTATAATGAATTTAAAATCAAATATTAATTAAATAATAAATAATATATATACTTGTTGATGATAAAAAAACAATATTCTCATCAAACGGACAATCAAAAGGCTTGCTTGATGGTGAAAACACCATACTTGATGAGGAACCCATTTTTAGAAAATAATTTGAAAGTTGAGAATGTATAAGAAAATAGTTTGGAAAATAAAAATGCATTGCAAAATAGTTTAGATTGTTTTATGTTTATAGGTAAATAATTAAATATCTTATTTTTTTTAAAAAAATAATAACATACTACATCCAACCGACAGATGACCCAATGTAATCTCTGTTGCGTTTGTGATCACACTCATTCAACCATGTTGTTGTGCCATCATTTAAGAGATGTGAGGTGATGTTAATTCGTTACTGTGAACCACGTTGACTCTCATGTTGCCATCACAAAACCACTCCCTCCCTGACATCGAACTAATTGTTCGATGGCACAGTCCATTTGCTAATTTGTTTAAATAATATATTTCTTTGATTGCCTATTTATAGGTTAACACATCTAATCAGTAACAATATCTAAAAATATTTTCTTTTCTTATTTAACATGTATTATTCAATATTCATCTTTAGATGCAATCATTATTAAGCATATTAGCAAGATATGGGCCTACGATTAGACTATTAACTAAGCATGTAACTAGTGTAATAACCCAAGTTAACTAGTCGCATGCCATTTTAATTAATGGATGACAAAATGATTTTTTATAAATTTTATTGCTAAATCTTCTATAAATAAAGTTTCAATATAATTCCTTCCACTTAATAAATGTGAAAAAAATATTTCATCAAACTAAAATCAGTTATTATGATTAATGAGCTTATAAGTATATCTATGTAATGTTTAAATAAATCTGTCTAAAAGTATTGGTTGTAGACAAAGTTTAACATTAGGAGTGGAATCTAATCACAAAACAAAGTTAATAGTAGATTAAAGAGATTAGACATCGAATAATTTGCAAACTTTAGGTGACTAGGGTCTTGGCCCCGATTATCTCTTTTTTTTCTCGCTTTCTATTATTTGCTCGGTTTTATAGAAAAATATTTTTCGCATTATCAATATTTAACAAATACGAATTATGTATGAAATCATGATTACTTTAAGAAAATAAATATTACATCTTTCATTTCTTATTTATTTATTTAATTTTTGACAGTTCATAAATATTATTTAAAATAATTAGACCACAACTTGTAATTTGAAGGATTTGAACCTTAATTTTCTTTTGTAATTTGGAGGTTTAAACCTTATTTATCTAAAATAACTAGACCATAAGTCACTTAGCTACAAGATGTACACTTAGTACTCTTATTTATTTAACTTGTAATCGTTTTTCTTATCAAAATTGTGTCGTCAATTATTCAATAATGAATTTAATAGATCCGCTAATTCCTATTCATTTTCTTTCTAGCAACTACTTTTTAATACTTATTTTTTATTCCAAAATTCCATTAAATCAATTTTAATATCCGAAGATTATTTTTGTAAATAGGATAATTCATGAAGAAAGGTTTTTCCTTAAAGAAGAAGAATATAAAGTTAGTTAAGATACTAAATATAACATTTTTTGGCATTTCAAGAAATGCCAATTGTCTTGTAATTAATACCCCACACGTCTACAGAAATCAAGTTTATTATTTCATAGAAATAGAAATTGCTTGAAGTACGAAATTAGGAAAGTTAATTACCAATTAAATAAAGATGGCCAATACCATATAGAAAGTTACTCTATACACTCGAACCCTAGTTCTAACTTTTAAAACTTTTTGTGGTTATTTTAATTTATTTACTCTATTGGTGGTCGGCATATCTTATATTCTAAAGATGATCTTGTTGACTCTGAAAGATTTTCATGATATTAATCAATTAAAATAATGCAAAAAAGTACGATCATTGTTTATGCATCACTCAAGAGTAATAGTGTATTATTAATTGCGACATGTCATTTTGGCATTACTAACCACGAGTGGAAATTAAAAAGTTACAATATGTAAATATGACAAGGTTAATAATATTAACGTGTAATAAACTCTACCTTAATTAAGTGCTATAGTGTGTAATATGTTTCAAATGTTATAATTTATTATAACAACTTTTATTTTTTTATTATACAATAAGTCATTAACTTAAATTTATTTATTATTATGAAAAGCCCACTCCTTGACCCCTAGTCATATCCGGCAAACATACTTCTATAATGAACATCCTTCTTAATTTATCGATCATCAACTCATCATTGAGGCAACACCACATCAATGTATATCGTTAAGTCAACTTCATCACATCAACACCACCTTCGATGACACAACTTGTATTCAAAGTCGCAATCTTTATTCAAACCCATAAACGTCTATTTATGAATAAATCACACTCTAATTAAAACCCACAATCTGCAAGGGAAAATGGAACTCAAACTTACAAAGGAAATCGGAATTTGGATCAAGCATGCTATGAAATAGAACCGTGTTTATATCCATTAATAAAACTTGTAAAAGATACATCTTCCAAATCCTAAGCCAATGTTTTTACTGTTTGAATGTACGTGTGTTTGTTAATAGTATG